>JAOWBR010183890.1:0-10532 GCA_028571145.1 Dionaea muscipula | reverse complement strand
AAATACGATGTTATCCATAGTGTAAAAGCCGGTTGGTTGAAATGGGGAAACATTCAAGGAGTGTGAATGTGACCTGAAAGTAAATGTAAGGGTTAAGTGTACATTTTATAGGGCAACTATGGGTTTGGAGATGTATGGTGCAAAGTTTCGGGCAGCTAAATGGCAATTTTTACAAGAGGAAAAAAAGGTGTCTTGGAGATGAAAATGTTGAGATATATTGGTGGAATTTTGGAGAAAGATAGAATTCACATTAATGTTTTATAATAGAATGTTTCGGTGGCTCTAATAGAAAAAGAGAAGAAGATGAAAGAGTCACAAGTAAGGTGTTGTGAACGTGGAAGGAAAAATTTCTAATGCATGTGTCATAAGAAGATATGAAGTGATGCAGTAGGTGCAACTCAAGATTGGAAGATGAATGACCAAAAGGGAGCTTGAATGAGATTTTTAGATATGAAGACTAAACAAAAGACAGGACATGGATGGAGAAGAACGTCATCTTCGTATTAGATATTATCTTGAGATGATCATATGATGGGTTATGAGGTGTCTTATACGTAACTCTAGAGTGTTATTGCGACTTTTTAATGGTTGTATGGTTTAGATGCTATACATCTAAAATTGCATGCTCCTGCATTTTAGTCTCCATTTGTCTTACTAGGCTGATGATCTTTTCAACCACACATTGTGCTGGGAGGATGGTTGGTTTCAAGGTCTTTTCCCTGCTGCCGGTGGTATCAAGAACTCATCAGCTGTAGATGTTTATGACATTCTCATAGTTTGGAAAGGGTTCACCCTACTTTCTTGTTTGATTGTGGATGCCATCGATTTGTTCAACAAAATAGCTGTTGTATGCAAATGACCGTTGTCTTTTGAGAGTTGCAGTTTGATTATCGTGTAATTATAGTTTTCTTTCTGCATGCCCTTATCAGCATTTGTTTTTAGCTTCCTTTTGAGTGACATCTTTGTTTAGTCTTTGAATCTTGAAGTTGTGGAGTGTTATTGAATCTCTACATGATCACATCTCACCTATTTCACCTATTGAATCTTTAAACCTTTGTTTTCCTTGATATCTTCCGTTTGAGTGACTTTGTGTTTCATTTTTTTTTTATTGTTATTGAGTTTTGTATTTGATTGAGTGCGGACACAAATCATCCAAGAATCGACGGATTCGGGAACCCTTCCTATCTATGGGTCTATGCTGGTGGAAAAAGGGTGATGAAAATCCAGACCCAAAAGCCCCGTCATCATTGCAGCCTCAGTCGCCCCAACAGCCTGAAGCCCTCGGGATGAACGGAGCCGTCGAGGTGCCTCGCCCAGACACCGAAGTCACTGTATTCGAATTCGGGTCCGTCGCCACTTCCACCGACAAGGTCACCCTTGCTGGGTACTGCCCTGTATCTGAAGAACTCGAGCCCTGCCGTTGGCAGATTCTCCGCACCAAGGACTCTGATGCCCCTCAATTCCGGGTAGCTTTTTAAAGAAAAGGATGGTTCTTTTTTACTCTCTTTTGTTGCTTATTTGCACCTCCTTCTCTTTTCTTCTGTAGAATGGAAATATGGAATGAAATGAAGAAACACTATGTTGAAGTTTGAATGACAAAATCTTCATTTCCAATTTTGTGATGAAATGCTTTCCCGTTGTTGAGCGCCTTGTTAGATTGTTAATAATATTGGGATAGTCTTGCGATCCTTTGGTGTTTCCAATCTTCTGCCCTGGATAATCAGATAGGCTGAGCGAATAACACCTGCCTAGGATTTGAATGTGTGGATAGTGAAGGTAGTTGGCACTATTCTTCTTCATGATCTGGGAGAGGCGAATCAATATGTTGTTTTAGAATCTTGATTTTGGGTGTTTGTGGGGCAAAGGTACACATTGGTCATTTCACTATTTGAAACCACCAGTTATTAGGAAGAGTTGACAGGCTAAGAGCATCAGTATTCGTACAAAAAAAAAAAATTATGTCACTATTCACCTTTTATTTTTTCATTTATATTCAAACAATCATTATACAATATTCTCACTATTCACTCTAAGAATCTTCAATGGCCTGTTTGATTTCCGGATCCGGGATGATGCCTAATCCGTTGTTTGTTTCTTATGACAGTGTCGTTCATTATTTATTTGATGACGGGGTGCGGTATTAGAAATCCGACATTGCTGGATAAGCCCTTGCAGATCTGAGGCTAATTTTCACACCACTGCCTTGGATTTTCACAAGGTCTGAAACTGAGATTGTTGCCGCCGGTTTCTGAAGTTGTGATTGTTGTCGTCGGTGTTTTGTATGATGCCCAATCCGGTGAACTATGATGGGCGTGTTGATCTCCAAAACCAGCTTTCTCCCGGTATCTAATGAGTTCTCCAATGTTCGCTTTCGGTTTGTTTTTCACAACCCACCTTTTCTGAGTAGTACTCCTATGAATGCGGCTATGATGCTCTTTTCTATTGCCTTCGGGTCCGCTGGATGCTGCCATATTTACTCCCAGTGATGACCCACCCATCTTGACTACATCGGCATATGATATCCCAGTTCTGTCATCTCTTTACTTAATTGTGTCGTGTCTTGTCGTGTCGTGACATAGTTTGAACGTGTCGTGTTGAACCATTTTATTTTGTCGTGTCGTGTTGTGTCATTTTCAAATAGTGTCATGTCGTGTTGAGTCTTTTACTTAATCGTGTTGTGTCGTATCATGCCTTTTTGTTTACTTTGTCGTATCGTGTCGTGACGTTTAACCTCCGTTATGTGTCGTGCTATCGTGTTATATCGTGCTTCAAAAGTGATATGTTGGACCATTTCATTTTATCTTGTTGTGTCGGATCAGACTATTTATTTTTTTTATCAGCAAAAAAATAAATTGATTAGATAAAAAAGATACAATCAATATATCTATATAACATACGAGCACTTTTTTAAATTGTAGACAAACATTGTAGACAAACAATTAATGATACAAGTTGTGACTAATATATTTTTTAGACTAATGATATATGGACATGTGTATTCATGAAGAGAGAGAGGAAAGAAAAATTAAATAAGAAAGAGAAAGATATGTGGGGAAAAGAGAGAATTAAAGAGAAGAAAGAGTAGGGAAGATGAAGAATTATTTTTTATTGTTTTTTATTTTTTAGTTTTTAAAATGTTATATGGTTGATATTTTTTAATTTTTATTTTTTTCCGTACGGTGCACGGGTTACCCCTAATTAAATAAAAGATAGAAAAAAGAAATACGAAACACAAAATATTAGACCCAAACGATAAATAGTCGAAAAAACTCTCAAAACCTCTAAAACTCAAAACCCCCAAACCTCCTAACCCCTCTAAACACCAAAACCTAACAATGATAACCCTCCTAACCCCAAAAACCTGGCCGTCCTAACCCCAACCCTCCTGCCCCTGTAAACCCTCATAATCCTCTAAACCCTCTCTGACCCTCTAAATCCTAACCCTCCTCACTAACCCTTCAAACCCTAAACCCCCAACCATCCTAATTCTCTAAACCCTTCAAAACTCTCTCTAACCCTCCTAACCTTCCTAACCCTCACTAACTCTCCTAACCCTCCTATCCCTTTAAACCCTCCATAGCCCTATAAACCCTAACCATCCTAACCCTAACCCTATAAACCTTCCATAACTTAAAACCTTAACTCTCTAAACCATCCCGAACCATCTAAATCCAAAAACACCAACCGTGTTGTGCTCGTGCTTGTCCCTTTCGTGTCGTGCCCGTGTTGTGCTCCGCTCAACCATGCTCGTGTCGTGCCCGTACCGTGACAGGTTACTCTCGTGTCATGTCGTGCCCGTGCCATGGCAATTAAGACCGTGCTCATGTCGTACCCGTGCTTATCCCCTTACTATCGTACCTCGTGCCGTGTCACGTGTCAGTTAAGACCGTGTCGTGTCAGGTCATGACCGTGTCTAAATCGTGTTCGTGCCTTATTCGAACGTGCCTTATTGTGCCGTGCTCATGCCGACACGGCCCACTTGACACCCTTATTTAAGATTATAAAGAACTAAGAGAACTCATCCCGACAAGCGAGCTTTCTTTAGTATCATTATAGTCACTCTTCCTTCAAGAGATTATTGCAAGCCATTTAAATTTTCATCTGATACATGCGTGTTTTTACATTTGTCATACCTTGAAGCTTTCCTGTTCAACTTTATTTAATCACTTTGTTTAAAACCTGATCATAGTGTCGTGAGGACGAGTTCTTGAGGGACAACCAAGGATCCTTCCTCTATTGAGATCAACGATTTTAATTTATCTTTTTACCCGCTTTGTTATCGAATCTTTACTTAGGTTTTGTAATTACAATAAAGGGAATACTCTCGATTGACAATCTTGAGTTATCCTAGAGTTGTAATCCCCGTTTTTACCCGTTTTATCTCTTTCTTACCCTCTTTTCGTCTTGTCAGAGTAAAGTCCATAAGGTGATAACGATCTGGTAGTTCAACAAACTAAACAAATTTCTGAACGATACTCTACTCACATTATATTACTTGATCGACACGGTATACTTGTCGTGTCTTTCCCTTTTGCTATCTTTTCCTTCTCTCTCTATGACTTGCTATCTTTTCTTTAGTATCATTATAATCACTCTTGCTATCTTTTCCTTCTCTTCTTACGACACTGACCGAGCGTCAGGGCATAATCTCTTAAGGCTAGAAAGCGAAAGATCACTGAGAGGATTATCAAGATCACCAATAGTGGAAGAGCCCCAGAACAAGCCATACTGGATGAATCAACGTCTAATACAGAAAACCCTCCTGAGGTACGACGACCTCTACCAAGGAGTGACCATGTAGAAAGATCCTGAATCTCACAAGAGCTAATACAGAAAACAACACGACAATGATGAGTTCGGATCAACACACTAACAGATAACATATTAAAGGGAATAGCAGACAAATAGAGAATTGAAGAAATGATAACGTATTGAAGGTAGGAGTAAGGGGAACTGATACATAAGAGCCATTCCTCGAACTGATACATAAGAGCCATCTGCAACTCGTATATCAGGATGCAAGAAAGTATAGGAGTACTCATGCAACAGACTAAAAGAGCCAGTCATATGATTGGATGCTTCTGAATCAATAATCCAATAATGAGAAGCGGACACATATGCAGCAGACTGAACTGACTGAACCGAGATGAGTCATGACCGATGAATGACTCTGTTAAACCTGGTCCATCTCACAAGTAACCGTAGGAGGGTGACCATATAACTGCAATACCTGCGGTGTACATGACCCATATGACCACAATGCCAACAAATAATGTAGCTATAAGTACCTCGACCACTACTAGAAGAAGACATCTCTCAAGTCTCAAATCTAGAAAAGGAAATCAAATCAATACTGACAACGAAGGAAAATCAGAGAATCGAAGTTCACGAACATCATGGTGGTGTTTGTTTTACGGATAAGGCATCCCGGATTGGACAAATAATTTGGGATGCTCTTTTATCCCATGTTCGGTTGCAGCAACCGAGCATTGGATTAGTAATCCCGTTTTTCTTTTATCCCATAGAAATGAAGGATTATCATTTCTAATCCAACGTGCGGGATACGAATCAAAAGACAAAATTTACCCTCGTTTGATTTGACGATTCATGGACAGGCATCGAACAAGGCGATCTTTCTCCATCTTCGAATCGAGTAAGGGTTCCTCTATCCTCATCTTCTCCATCTTCGCGAGCTAGGGTTAATCTCCTCCATCTCCATCTTCTCCATCTTCGCAGGCTAGAGTTCATCTAGGGTTCATCTTTTCCATCTTTGCGAGATAGGGTTCATCTCCATCTTCTCCATCTTCATGGGCTAGGGTTCATCTCCATCTTCTCCATCTTCGATTTCTCTCTGTTACTCATTTTTTGACTTGTCTGTTACTCAATTTTCGATTTTTTCATTTTTCGATTTCTATCTGTTACTCATTTTCTTATTTCTCTCTGTTATAGATTTTTTATAGATTTTTTGTTGCACTTGCTGCAATTGTTGCAAATTTGTTGTTGCTCAGTTTCGCCGGCGAAGAATAGAGAAGGAGAGAGAAAGAGGGAGTCCAGAGAGACTATGATTTGGTGATATTGTTTGATTTGATGATATTGTTTCATTTGGTGATCTCAGAAATGTAAAGAGAGGAAGGTTGCGAATGAGAAATGAGGTGGGGTAATTATTTTGTAATTTTAAACAAGGGTCAAGGGCATTTTTGGGAAAAAAAATTAATCTCACTTTCTTATATGCAAAACAAACATGTTTGACCAAATCAATACCTGGTATAATTTATCCAAAATATTATCCCATCATTTATTATCCCTCTCTTTATCCCCCATTATTTCTTATCCCTCATTTTTCAATCCGCAAAACAAACACAACCCATAGTTACTAATTGTTGTCAAACCAAGGTCA
Source organism: Dionaea muscipula (assembly GCA_028571145.1). Lineage (NCBI taxonomy): Eukaryota > Viridiplantae > Streptophyta > Magnoliopsida > Caryophyllales > Droseraceae > Dionaea > Dionaea muscipula. Next base: position 4,135 of record JAOWBR010183890.1, on the reverse strand, counting down.
AACAACCATACATTAAGCCTCAGATAATGTGAACACCAATGCCAATGCAATCCATAGTTGCAAACAAGCCGCATACACAAAATAGAGCGAGAGTCGAGGAGAAACCTCAATAAACAAAGCAATAAACTCAACCGAGCAATCAAATAAGGAATCAAAGGGCCACACACATCAGGTGCAGGACAATCATGAGCCTCACAGGGTCCAGTAGGCAAAGGAAGAGTTTAAATAACTTTGGGCAAGTCAAAACTTAGTGAAAAGGGGCAAATATACCAACGGTGCAAGAGGAAGAAATGATCATTACGTCGAGGAGAACATTCTGTATTTTCAGGTCGGCGGTGTCGGCGCGTAGGCACGTGAGGCGGTGCATGAGGTGGCACGACGACTGCAGTGGCGTGTCCGACGGCGGAGAAGAGAACGGTTGAAGAGGAGTGAGTGACCCGACATTCTCTACCACCCTGTAGGGACCACTGACGAAGAATCATAGAGGATTATTGGGTTTGGTGATTGTTTTCCATGCGTAACTCGCGGTGGATGCTCTACCGCCGTTGGAGGTGGCCGCCGGGGCCAGCGTCTGCTTCCATGAGGTCGCCGACCTCTGGGCTGTGACTCGGTAGTAGTGGTTGGGTTGGGGCCTTGCCAGTGTGGTGGTGGCTGTGTGTTTTGTTTTGGTGGCTATGGTTCTAATGGGTGTGGTGGCGGCTCTGCTACCATGTTAATAAAGGCAAGAAGAATAATGGAAATCCTTATCTTGTTCTATTACTCAAAGTGATAAATATAGTACAAGACGAAATATCTAAAATACCCTTTTCTCACAACAAGGCTTAACTATATTTGGAGTATAAAAGTAGCGAGATGGTTAGCATACTTGAACGCCTTCTATCTCTCTCTAATCTCAAATTGGTGACAATAACCTTTATTTTAATTGAACTACTGTAAAGGTAAATATTTTTAACCAATGCCTCACTTCTCTCCAGGGAGCACACAGCTCGAGCAATGGAGTGTTGTCACCTAAGGAGTGCCAAATGAATTTGGCCACTCTGATGTTAAGAAGCATTTCGTGATGTTTGAAACAGTGATTTAACTGAAAAACTGTCTGGCCAATCAGCATTATGGGATCTTGAAAGCTAGAAGTGATAGTTTCGTACATCTTGGTCATGGATCCAACTTAGAACAGCAAACACTGAAGGGCCATTTCCATTTGGCCCACAATTCAATAAGTAAAACCTATGTTTGTTTTACATTTTCCGAAATTAGAGACCATGTAGAAGGAAAAAAATGTGGATAGAATCTGTATCAGGTTTGAAGGTGATGAACCGGAAAGCATGTGTTGCTGCAGTTGTCTTTTAATGGTAACTCTGAATAGAGGATGACGGTCCACAATTTCTTAAAGTGGAATGTTTTGTGCTGAAGCATCTAGACACGTGTAGAAGACAGAGAGCATTGGAGAAAAGAATTCTAATATATGAGAAAGGAGTACGTATGCATAGCATATTAGAGTTCTTAACAGTACGGAATTTCTGACCAACATCATTAAGAGCTGACAAAATCATTTACCTCCCCGTTCATCTCATATGCAAGTAGGACATCAGCTTCAGGATTTGTTGCCTGGATCAAAGGAATTGAGGCCTTATATGGACCACCTTTCTCCTCCTGTTAGTGCAGATACACCATATACACCTTCATCGGTCCAACCATCAAGCAACAAATTCTTGACCATGATAAGACTGTGCAACTCAGGCTACTTATCTTAAAAAGTTGTTGTGCATTGTAAGCGAACCAAAAAAAAAAAAAAAGGTCACAATCACCTTACACTTATCAATGCTGACGAATTCAACATGTTTTCCTCCTGCTTGCGTAATGCTCGAAAGCTTGGAGATCCCCACAAGTTCAAGAACATCTGCTAATTTAGCCCCACACCAAACAGCTGAAAGGGACATATAGAACAAAAGCATTACAAAACGATGAGAATAAAATGATCTATGTCATGGCAGCTCTCCCAGTCTGCCACCTCTGGAAGCCATGACAACAAAAGTTTCTAGGAAAACTTCATTGGTGGCACAATATCTATTTGTGGACACACATCAACTTCTAAAGCAATATCACCAAATGTTATAGTGCTTCTCCTCTAAGTCTATATACAAGCATTCAAAATCACTCAAAAAAGTTTTCTGCGGAAGTACCAAGCATTTACGAGTCAAAGAAATGTAGGCATATGTGAAAGCAATCAATAGTCTCCAATTGTATTTTCTCAAATAACTAGTTCAAACAATGTTGATGAAAGAGAGAGAAAGTAGTTGAATTCAACTGAAATTAAGGAAACTCTATCTTAAGTTCACAAAGCACAAAACTCACCATTTCCCAAGGCAGCAATATCCCAGCCAACTCCTTTCACTGTTCTCGTTTTGCTCATAGCTGTTCTTCGGTTCCCCGCACACTACCAGGTCAAATAAGACATTCTAAGAGCTCAAAGGTTCAGAAAATCAATTTTGTAAGTAATCTTCTCAAAAAAAAATTTAGCAGTGCTACCCATGTAATTAAGATGCGAGCAAAAATACCTGTAAAGTGGCCGTAACCATATATTTGGGAAGCTTCCTGGTAAATATACACAATGTAAATTCTTTGGTCACGAAGATAAGATGTGATAAATCTAGATTGCCAAATTAACAGACAAATCCCAGTTACATGGCCTCAAATAGACCAAACATGACTTAAGATACATCAGAAATCAAACCTTACCAGATGTCACTCATAGACAGTTCCTTTGGATTTTCGATCAAGCCTTTGATAGAAACACGATATCTGCTCTGCCAAGTGGGTTTGAGTACATAAGCTAGAACTACTAAGCACTCTGATTGCATAAATAAACACAAGTAAGATAGCAAATGTTACATCTGCAGGTCATCAACTATGGGAATTGGTCCATGGTTTCTCTTGTAAAAAAAATCCACAGGAGTAACGTAAGACGACACCAGAGCAGATCGTGGTGGCTCTGCATTGAATGGCTCCTGCAAAACAATACAAGGCTTAACATTTAGCACAAAACAACGGCAGAATCTCTCATGAAAGAAACAAAGCGTAGCCAAATTTAGGGTTCATGACCCAAAAAGATGACAGAAAAGAAAACAGAACATGACATCCATTCCCTCTTACATGAAGGCACAGCCGCACAAGGCAGTTTATCCTTGCACTCCTTAGGGCAATACTTATGTAAAACGAGAAGGCAAGTGAAATAGGACAGGGGAAAAGGTATCTCATTGAAATTTTTGCTGCTAGTAAAAAAAGAGCACTACACGCTATTCCAGACCCGCGGGTCGCTAATATTGTTGGGGATCTGGGCCCAACATCTAGGGGTCTTCCATGCCAAATGCCATTCTGGTCAATGTGTGAGAAGCTACTGTCAATAAACCAACTTTATCAAAACCTCAAACTTCTGATAAAAGGTTCAATAAATGGTCCTATACTTCGACATGCTCCCTTAGGACTTAAAACGTGGACTATACATAAGTCCACACAAATAACAATAATAACAACAACAATAATGATAATTGGGGGTAACAAGATTCGAAGTCAAACTCCTGATAGCATGTTAAGGAATTAACTCTATCATAAGTTCAAGCTTACGGTAAAGAGAAGTGGCTTTGTACTTTTAACAACTATAAATAGCTTAGACGACAGTCATTTACTAAGAATGCATTATATACACTATATTTTACAAATTCTCTAAAGTTATCGTTGTTTTCTTGGTATCTTCCTCACAACCTACTACTCACACTACTGACTTAATTGTAGGAGCATAAGCCTTAGGAACACCTGGAACGAGTTGCATGCCAAAATACTCTTGAGCCTCGTTTGATAAGTGTGTTGGATTAAATGAGATTAGCAAAAAGATGAGATTAGTAAGAAAATGATATTAGTAATGATGGGTGTGATCCTAATAGGGTATTTGATTTTATTGAGATTAAACCTTGCGATTGATAGTATTAAAGTGACATCTCCCATTATATCCTTAAGTGAAATTTTTATAATAATTATTATTTATAATAATTATATAATAATAATTATTATTATTTATAATAATTATATAACAATAATTATTATTATATAATAATAATAATTATTATATATAATAATTATT
>JAOWBR010183879.1:0-10534 GCA_028571145.1 Dionaea muscipula | reverse complement strand
GGCAATGGTTGTAGTTTACCAGCAGGCTTCTGATGCTCAATCTTAACCTGCTGACAAACCAAACACTTAGCAATAAATTTCGCAACATGCTTCTTCATCCCACTCCACCAGAAGTGATCTCTCAGATCCCGGTACATCTTGGTACTGCCCGGGTGTACTTGACCAAGAGCTATGAGCCTCGGTCAACAGCTCATCACATAAACTCTCACCATTAGGAACAACAATCCGGCTTCTGAATCTCAACATCTCATCGGATATTGAAAACTCAGACTTCGCCTCATCTGTCAAACCAGAAATGATCTCCTGACACTCATCATCTGACTTCTGTGCATCCCTAATCCGATCCAACAACGTCGGTCGAACTGTGAGCTGACTAATCAGAACATCAACTCTGCCCTGAACCGGCTGAATCTCTAGTCTTCTCAAACCCTCAAGCAACGCTGGTTTCATGGTAAGACATGTCAAACTTGTGCTAGTCTTCTTACTCAGTGTATCAGCTACCACGTTGGCCTTACCAGGGTGGTACTGAATAGAAAGATCACAGTCTTTCAGAAGTTCCAACCGACGCCTCTGTCTCAAGTTCAACTCTTTCTAAGTGAAGATGTACTTCAAACTCTGATGATCAGTGAAAATGTCAACTGACTCTCCATACAAGTAGTGCCGCCATATCTTCAAAGTAAACACTATAGCTTCCAATTCAAGATCATGTGTGGGGTAGTTCCTTTCATGGATCTTTAACTGTTGGGAGGCATAAGCTATAACCTTCCCGTGTTGCATCAAAACACAACCTAAGTCTTGTAATGATGCGTCACTGTAAATCACAAATCCACCTTCCCTAGATGGTAAAGCCAAAATCGGTGCCATAGTCAATCTCTTCTTTAACTCAAGAAAGCTTTGTTCACATGAATCAGTCCAAACAAATTTCATCCCTTTTCTTGTCAGACTGGTGAGGGGTAAAGCTAGGGCAGAAAAACCCTCAACAAATCGTCTGTAGTACCCCACCAACCCCAAATAGCTACGAATCTCAGCTACCGTAGTAGGTTTAGGCCATTTCTCCACCGCCTCAATCTTTGTCCTGTCCACAGAAACTCCATCCTTATTGACAATATGACCAAGAAAAGCCACACTCTTGAGCCAAAATGCATACTTTTTAAACTTGACATAAAGTTACTTCTCTCGTAGTATACCTAAAGCCAATCTCAAATGTTCCACATGCTCTTCTCTACTTCTCGAATAGATCAAAATATCATCAATGAACACTATAATGAAACGGTCCAAATAGGGTCCAAACACCCTCTACATCAAATCCATAAATGCCGCCGGTGCATTCGTCAATCCAAAAGGCATAACCAAAAGCTCATAGTGGCCATACCTAGTGCGAAAAGCTGTCTTAGCTACATCTCCCTCAGCCACTCTCAGCTGATGGTAGCCAGACCTCAAATCCATATTCGAGAAGACTTGTGCTCCTTTTAACTAATAAAAAAGATCGTCTATCCTGGGCAAAGGATAACGATTCTTGATTGTTACCTTATTGATTTCTCTATAGTCTATGCATAGTCTCATGGTTCTATCCTTCTTCTTCACAAAAAGCACTGGTGCTCCCCACGAAAAAACACTTGGTCTGATGAATCCTTTTTCTAGAAGCTCTTGCAACTGTGCATGTAGCTCCTTTAGCTCAGCTGGAACCATCCTGTTTGGTGCCTTAGAAATGGGTTTCGTCCCAGGTGTCAGATCAATAACAAACTCAACCTCCCTGTCTGGTGGCAGTCCGGGTAGATCCTCAGGAAACACATTGAGGAATTCATTCACCACAGGAATATCCTCAAATCTTTGTTCAACTTTCTTCGAATCACTTACAAAAGCAAGAAAACCAGAACAACCCTTCCTCAACAACTTTCCAGCTTGAAGTGTAGAAATGAACCCAATAAGAGCATTCTTCCTATCTCCCTCAAATATAATCTCAATCCCGTCAGACATGGTGAAAAATATCACTTTCCCACGACAATCTAGCCTAGCACGATGTCTAGATAGCCAATCCATACCTAAGATCACATCGAAGTCATGCATATCTAGGCAAATCAAATCCACAGGCATCACTATGCCTAACATTTCTACTTCACATGCAAGACATACATGGGTCAAATCAACAGAGTTACCGACAGGCAACGACACAACTAGTCCCTTTTTCATGCAAGTCAATGGAATAGACAATGAACGAAGAAAGATAGGGGAAGCAAATGAATGAGTAGCTCCGGAATCAAACAAGGCTCTTGCAGGTATAGATGAGATAACAAGTGTACCTCGCACGACGAAGGGCGATGCCTTAGCCTCCTGCTGAGTCAAAGAAAAGACCCTCCCTAGGGCCATCTGCTCCCCAGATCCTGCTCCCTTTCCTTTTCGAAACTGTTGTTGTTGCTGATTCTGTGGTGGTGGTTTTTGAGCAGAGTAACCAGCTCCTGCAAACTGTCCGGAGCCTTGCGCTGATGCATGAGAACTTTTCTGACTAAATCCCATCCCGCAGTTTCCCTTGGAACGACAATTGGACTCCCTATGTCCAAGCTTACCACAATTGTCGCATTTCAAGGGAGTATCATCGCAATGGTACCCGGTTGAGTGTACCTTTCCGCATCCCCTACATTGGGATTTATGGTTCTGATAAAACCCTGACGGACCACCACTCTGTGGTGTGTACTGCTTCTTCTATCAAATCCTTGCCCCTCCAAGGCCACTTCACTAGTCCTCTTCTGGCCTGCACCCTTCAACAATCTCAATCCTTCCTCCACGCTAAAGGCCCTTTCCACCATATGGCATAAGGTGGGAAATTGCACAACCCTCTTATGGGCCTGCAACTCGGGTTCCATACCCTGTAAGAACAAGTATGTCTTTTCCTCCTCAGCAGTATACAACTCAGGAGTAAAACGCCCAAGTTCTGCCAGCTTGGCATCATACGCAGCTACACTCATGTCTCCTTGTTTAAGGGTAAGCAACTCCGTTTTCTTTTGCACCTTCAGATGCGCCGAAAAGTACTTGCATTCAAACTCAGCCACAAAGACAGGCCAGGTGATGACTTCACCTAGTGATTGAAACATCCTCTCTACTCCCTGCCACCAATACAAGGCAACTTCCTTCATCATATATGCCGCCAATGATACACAACGTTCAATAGGACAACCAATGCAACTTAAAATCCTTTCTGTTTCACAGAGTCAATTAGTAGCTTTAACTGCATCCACGGTCCCAAAGAACCTCACAGGTTGTGTCCCCATGAATCGTTCAAACATCCTCCCCTGAAGATCCTCATCATGGTATGCTAGCACAATAGGATCGGGTCTTCTCACTTCTTGAACCTCCTCCCGAGATTGTGGGGATGCCCGTTGAATCCGCATCTGGCGAACCACATCTCACTCCTCTCGTGAGAGTCTATCAGGTGTGATGCCAGGTCCTTCGGCTACCGCATGACCCTTTCCTTTATCAGTCGGTGATCGTGGAGGCAATCTTGACCCCCATGAAATGTCCTTAGGGGCGTCAGAGACCCCCACTCCTTTCCTTGTATGGACCATTCTGGACACAGAATGCATACAAATATAACTAAACATATCAAGTACTAGTCTATAGTCAAGATAGAAAGTACAAACCGCGGATGCCAGGACGACGCCTCAACTAGACCTCTAGGACAACAGACTATATTGAGAATGTCCACACAAAAAACAATGGCCAGTCTTAGATCAGTCCAAGGGAAGAACTGCTCTGATACCACAAATGTAACACCCCAGCCCGGATGAAACCGGTGATAACCTGTAGAACCGGTCCACGGGTCATTGAAACCTTTGGGTCCAGACAAGTCTATAAGTCAAGACTAAACGAGCATGCATTCAAACCCAGATGACAGTGACAGTCAAATATTTACAGGTTATCCTAGAGTCAGGGAGTATGCCATACAAGCATAATGTTATTATTACAGCGGAAGTCTTTAAGTCAGTGACACAACATAGAGAAGTGTTTAAACACAACACAAAGCTAAGTCCGAGAGGCGAGCATCGTCCCATCCTCGGCATCCACACGATCATTGGTCTTGGGTACCTGAACCCACAGTGAAGCACTGTCAGCCGACTAGGCTGAGTAAGGGTAGAGGGTCCATTATATAAACATACATAGTAATGTATAAGTCTTTAGTCTAGCATGCCTTATAAGTGAATGAATGACAATCATGCTCAACATATAGGATGAAAGATAAGAGACAGTGACAGCCTCAAGAGACAGTGACAGCCTTATATGTTATTCTTTATGTCTAGTAATAGACGATCACGAGAGACATGGTTTACCATAGCCTATAACAAAGACAAGGGATCCCCAACTACTGGCATAATCCTGGCATGGCGACAATCAGAGACAATGTACAGTCACCAGAAGCTTATATACCGCCCTAGTCCCCCGTAGCTAGCGGAGAAAACTTATGGACGTTATTACACCCAAAGGTGGCCGTGGTCACCCTCAGGAAGGTCAGTCATTTCACCCTTTTTAAGAAGTATATCCCAGGGACTTAAACCATCTTGTTTCTGGAACGTTATACAGTTCAATTATGCAGAGACAACATATTAGGTCCAGTTCAATTATGCGGAGACAGCATATCAAGCTCACACAGCATATTATACATCATGCCTTATAAAGAAATGAAAAACAAGTGGCATGCTCCCATATAATAGGTCAAGTCTTGACCCGAAGGTCTATGGGAAATCCACGTGGAAATCCTGAAGTGGCTAGTACTCCTTACCTAGCAAACGCAGATAAACAAGTCATAAGATAGCTCACGAGTCCGAGCGTAGCTTGTCGTCACGTCCTGGATCATAGTCATATAGCATAATTAGACATATGCCTTTAATACCTTAATAGGTAAATAACCTATACTTGACTTAAATCCCATATAAGGATTCTTAAACAAGTCCCAGATACTTTTGATATAGGGGGATTTTCCCCTTTAAACACGTGGCCAAAGGGTCCGAGATTGGACCGTTCGGCCTGAACCAACTGAACCCGAGCCCCCGGTCAAACCTTGGTCAAACCATGGTTAAACCCGGTCAACCCCGACCAATCTTGACCGAACCAATCCACGAGGATTCCCCACCACTCCACGAGCGCGTAGGTGCAAATTTTTCGTCAATCGGAGCTAAAACAAGCTCAAACGGACCTTCCGAAGTTTTCCGATCTAGAACCACCCTCGACGACCGGCTTGGTATGCACCCTCGGTATACCCGCTCGGCATCCCCCTCGGTGTGCACGCTCGGTAGCCACGCTCGGTTACACGCTCGGTACCGACACGCACGCTCGATTTTCTCTCTCCTCCGAGGCGTATAAATAGGCCTCAACCCCTTCATTTTTCAGGACCTCTTTTCCCTTCTTTGGAGACTGACCAGACCTACCCACTCGGTACCCTGCACGGTAACACGCTCGGAGCCTCCCCCTCCGGACCGGCCCGGTAGCCTCGTCCGACAACTCGCCTGGAAACTCGCCCGACAACTCGCCTGGTAAGTCGCCCGGCAACTCACTCGCCTGACTCGCTCGGCTGACTCGCTCGACTGAGTCGCTTGGAAGGCTTTCTCGACAGCCACGCTCGGCTGCCCCGCTCAGTACCAACCCGCTCGGCCAGTTTCAATCATTTTTTGACTCGGCCTCGCTCGACCTTGCCTTTCCTCGGCCGTACGCGAACATCTATTCGGCGATTCTCGCCCTTTTGCCCAACCCTGCTTGACTGTTCTCTCTCTCTCTCATTCCTGCATCCCTGTATATCCCGGTTCTCCTCGCACGCAGGAGATTTCAGTCTTTTTCCTCACTTGCTGACTTAAGCAACGGAACGGTCTCCCCGGGGTCACACCCTGGGGTACCCTCTGACCTGTTTGCTCATCCCTCTCAGGCTCTCCTTGGAGCGGGTCGAAATCGCCTCCGGATTACCACTCACTCATCCCCCAAGCTGACCGGGTCCACTCTGCCGGCCAGAGCCGCCTTATCCCGATCGGACCGGGATTTTGATGATCGCCTCTGGAGGATCCTAGGTGCTGACCGCCCCCCGGATATTTTCAGGAGTATCATTTGGCACCGTCCATGAAAAACGACCGAACAAGTCACACCATGGTGATTCAAACCCGTTCCAAGACCAACTTTCCCCGTTCACGTGAGAACTCTCCCACTCTCGTCGGTCACGCAAACGACGCTGGAGGTTCCTTTCTTCCACAAGCCCAAACACAAAATGACCCTCTCACCCAGGAAGAGCTCATGCAGATGATGGATTCGATGATGACGAATTTTGAGGCAGAGATTCAGAAGAGATTTCCTCCACAGGCATCTGAGCCTGCCACTGTTGACAGGCAGACTCCTCTCGTCTGTCCGGGTCCTCCTCTAACAAAAGTGGACAATGGCAGGTCCACTTTGATTGGGTCTGCCCCAGCGCAACACTAGATCGATGACCGACGACCTGTCCATCTCGAGCATGGGCAACCCAGCAGACCTCCCTGTCTAGGGGACTGGTAGACCAGTACTCCCGCGGCTGATGCGGGAGATGAGCACGAGACTCGAACATCTACCGCCACGGAGCCCTGATCCACCAGCAGAAGGCGGTGACGAGCCGACCCTCGCTGGGTCCATTCACCCTAGGGGTTCATGATGTGCCATTCTCGAGGAGCCTCAGGCTGCCGCATTTTGAGCAGTATGATGGTTCCACTGACCCAGAGGACCATGTGAGCAACTTTTAGATCAAGATACAGCTGTTCGGCGTGGATGACGCCATCATGTGCCGTGTCTTCCCGGTCACGTTCAAAGGAGTTGCCGCCAGTGGTACGCCTCCTTGGCACTGCAATCTATCTCACAATTCTCCCACCTGAGGGAAACCTTCGTGAGATAGTTTTCTAGCTCTAGCACCCCCTCTCGTGCCGCTCCTAGCCTGTTCGACATCAGACAGCGGCCCGACGAGCCCCTGAGAGATTTCATGACTATATTCAACAGAGCGTACATCCAGATCCCAGGGCTCAGCGGTGAGCTGGCGATGACTGCCATCTTGACGGGATTATATTCTGGGAACTTCCTCGACGACCTCACTCTCAGACAACTATGCCGTTTCGATGAACTGCTTCAGAGAGTACGCAGCTTCATGGCCCTGGAGGACCAGGCCAGAGCCTGGATGACTCCTGACTCTAGGGTCAGACATCACCGAGAGTCCAGTGAGGACGACAGCTCTCCCGAGAGGCATCGCCGTAGAAGAAAAAGATTTCGACAACGTCGTTCAAGGTCCCACAGGATTGAACACTCGCGGGAAGAGCTTACTCCTCCGGCACTACCAATAGAACAGATCTTCATGGGACCCGCAGATCTCAGGGAGTTCACCCATGAGCAGCACCGTTGGGAGCTTGTCCAGCAACAACGTTCGCCATGGATCCAACAGGCTGACCACCGCAGAAAGAAGTGGTGCATGCTTCACAAAGAGTGCGGCCACAGTTCAGAAGACTGCAGAGCCATGAGAGTCCTGCCAGACCAGCAGACCCGGACCAACTGAGGGCTACTCTCACTGCTTCGACCGCACACAGAGGCGTCCGCCGCCTCTAATCCTTTTGCCATGCAGGACTCACTGACGAGTCCCTATTTTCTATTTTCTTTCTTTCTCCTTTTTCTGTTACTTATATGTATTTCTTGCATTTTCAATAAAATTTAGGATTTACTTGAGCGTCAGAGGGGCCTCCCAAGGCTAAAAACCTTAGGTCATCACTGACAAGTTTGCTGTATAGTACAGGTCTCAGGACGCAAGCAATTGCTCCATCCGCTCACAACAGCGTCGATGTTGCATATCTAACCCAGGCCTCAAACATGGCCGTCGAAGTTCATACTTCCGCAACATGAGGCTGTCGGTGATATTCACTCACTCTTTTTTACATCTTTGCTCCTTCCTCTCTTCTCTCACAGAAGATAACAACATAAGGAGCATAACAGAATAAGAATTTTCCCTTCGCGGAGTAAAGCCAACCAGATCCGTTCTTCACCTGCTGACCCCAGGGGGGGGGGAAGGATCCGTCCCGCAATAAAATAGAAGTCAGCTCTCGTCCGCGTTTCTGTCTTAGTGGTCTGGATGGGATGACCCAGAGCCTTTGGGCCAGGTACATTTCCGTCACTGAGTCGGGTCCGCTCCGCAGGGAAAAATCTCACCTCAGCTACGTCCCTTTAAAAAGCTTATTCACCTAATCGTCCCGCAGTGAATATAAGTCGGCCTCTTGGCGCATTTCTGTCTCAGTGATCCTGGATGGGGGACCTGGAGCCTTCAGGCTAGGAAAACTCCACCACTGAGTCGGGCACGTCGCTTTAACGATTTTAATATCAAGTACAGGTCTCAGATCGCAGGCTGGATTAATCCGCTCCTGACAACGATGATTTCGTGACCCGTATCCCGACTTGACCACCGGACGTCGTCGGGAAGATAAAGGATACTTTCATGTTCCGACTCTATGACATTTTATCCTCTGTTTCTCTCTCTCCTTTTGACAGATGATATTATACAAGAAGTAGAGACGAAGTGAGGATTTTTCCTTGCAAGGCAAAGCCAACCGGATCCGCCTCTTCCTCTGTGGCATTCCACATGGCAAGCAGATCTGTCTCGCACGGGTATGAGTTGGCCTCCCGTATCCAGAAACTCTCACAAATAGTACCAGGGGAACTGTAGTTCCATGCCAGGGGAACCCTGCTATAGTGAGTCGAGTCCGCTTAGCAGGGAAAAATCCTACCTCCGTCCAGCCCTTCGTAAGAAAACGACTCTTACTGTAGGCATATCCGCTTTCTATGTTTTATGTGCGGGTGTTCGTTTGTGTGATTGCAGGCACACGAGACATCTCGGCTCGCCCATTGTTTTCAACGGTTCCCTCACCTCCTTGCAGGCTGAGTTCATCTCGCCTCGAAGTGTGCGTCACGTCTTCCTCGCCTCCTTGTAGGTTGGGTCCATCCCGCCTCGGAGTGTGCGTCACGCTTTTCTCACCTCCTTGTAGGCTGGGTTCATCCCGTCTCGGAGTGTATACCCGTGGTTTGGGGACGCCCTCCACGGAGGAGTTGCGAAGTATACCGGTTTTGTACCGAAGAGTTTCGAAGGATTGGAGGATCACAACCGGCCACAGAGCCGTATTTTCGGGCTTATCCCACGGATTTCTGAAGGTTTAGAGGATCAGAATCAGCCACAGAGCCGTATTCTGAAGAGTTTGGGAGAGCTAGTCGTACACTTAAAGCTAGGACCATTTCCATCCAGCTGACGGTTGTTATCCCGCCATGGAAGGTGAAAGGATTTATCCACTTCCACGGTAAGGTGGATGACACCCGCCAGCTGTGGCTCCTTGGCATCAACCGCTATTAATCAACCCGTTGGCCAGCGATTGTTTCCAACCCCTCAGCTGCTGTATTCGACCGTTCAGTTATGGGTAACTTCTGTTTTTAGGTCATTGCACCGCCTAATAATCATTGTTGTTCGTCTTGATTTCAGGATCACCCTACAGGACACCTCAGGACATCTCTCATAACCAACGGTTGAGCAACCACTCTCACCGGCTTCCGAACCATTCTCATCTCCATGTAAGCCGGGTCCGCCCTACCTTGGACGTTTTTCACCCTGTATAAGTCGGGTCTGTCCCTCCTCAGATGACTTTTTGCCTGTGGTCTGGGGTCTATCCCCACACAAAGGCTCATAAGTCGGGTTTGTCCCGCATAGTTCCCGTGAGAATAGGATTGCTCTCGTTGGAATTAAGGAAGTCGGGACCATTCCCGCCGGCCGATCGGTCATGTACCACTTCTGGCTCGTTGGATATCAAGATTGACCTTTTTGTCAAGAGAGCAACAGGCAACAACAACTGCCGCTAGCGCTCCACCGTGACAATGAGCTCATCAAAGTGGAATCAGTCGACGCTTCGGGCCTCTCAAAGCCAAATGCTCCCGGCTCTTCAGCCGATGTCGTAAGTATTGGCTCTCACCAATGATTTCATACTGGACTAATTATGTCTGATGTTCGCAGGTGCACGGGACACGAGAATTCCGTTTGGCGCCAAATGTTGGTGATCTCTACAGGCCCGCAGGATGCAAGGATCAACCTAGCGTCAACCTTCTAGCGCATGCCCAGTTCAGACGAACCCCTCGACACGCGCATCTATGACGGGTAAATTCTGTCCACTCATTGCATGGACCACATGGCGACAGAGCTCGCTCGGGTTGTCGATCCAGCTCGACAACCCCGACCCCTTCTTCTAGACCGGTATCGGTATCCAAAGCTCAGGCTAACTGAACCGGCCCCCAGCCGCGGTCGTTTAATCACGGTCGGGGTGTGGCTCAAATGAATGTCTTCGATGCGCTTATCGGGACAGAGACGCACGGAGACGAGTTACTCGGGAACCTACAACAATACTAACTGGTAGCAAGCAGCGAGTTCGAGGTCGAATCCCACAGGGAATTGAGGTCTCTAGCGGAGTTTAGCCTAGGTGGCGTGAAAATATAGAACTCTTAGGTGATGAGAATGAGAAAATAAAAT
>JAOWBR010183869.1:0-10535 GCA_028571145.1 Dionaea muscipula | reverse complement strand
TTTGAGCTCGTTTGAACTCCGATTGACGAACGGTTTGCGCCCACGCGCTCGTGGCGAGGTGGGGAATCATCCAGGATAGGTTTGATCGGGTTTGATCGTGGTTGACCGGGTTTGATCAAGGGCTCGGGTTCAGTCGGGTCACGCTAGACGGTCCAATCTCGGACCCTTTGGCCACGTGTCTATAGGGGGCTATATCAATTCTTATTATTGAATTTGAACACCTGAATTTTTCATCGAATGTGCTTTTTGTGTTTCTTCTAACTCCTGCCATAGGAGGTACTAATGCTTCTTCTTCTCTGTCTTTGCATGTTTTTGGTAACACCAGCAATACCTGTCCTTTCAATGTAAGTATATTGAACTTAAGTTCTACTGTTATCTTTCTTTGAACATAAAATTGATATTGGTATGCTTCTTCATGTTGGTATAATTTTTTGTTCTCCTAGAGAGGTTTGGAAACAATTTAGTTCTTCCTTCGAATATTGCAACCGGTTTCTTTCTCATTCTTTTTTTCCCCTTAAAATGGGTCTAAAAAGGGGAGGAGGTTGTCTACCGGACCATAAAGCAAATAAATTTATGTTCCCAAAACTATGAAAAAAAATAAAACTCTCTTTGGATTTTTGTCTTGCAAATTAAAAGGTTTGTTGCACCAATGTCTCAAAGAGCATGCTAAACTATTAGCAGGAGTAGAAAATGTTGCCCTTGAGATATTACAATTGGCCAATCCATGGGTATACCAAGAGGTTGTCAAACTTGTACCCGTAAACAAACCTTCTAATGCAAAATAAGCGAATGGAAAGAGCAATAGACCGTACCAACCAACAAAACGTAGCGGTCTCTTCATAACTAGTCATCTATAATATCAAATAAATTTACCAATTAAGGGCTATAGTCATAGTGTTTTCATGAGGTTCACAAATTGTATTTTATATTGTTCAAGTCCAGCTTTACATGATTAAATCTCTATGTCATGTTGCAGCTCTGCTGTGGCTTATCTTCGACTTTGCATTGTCGTAAATCATAGACTGTCAGATTCTGTAGAATTTGAATTTTTTTTTCATTTTTCTGGTGCCCCTTTCTTTAAGATCCTGATTATATTGGCTCCAATTAAGTCACCTTAACATCAGTGCACATTGACTCTGGAATTTTTCTTCTGAACAATTTACAGGTTTTTGACAAAGCTCCTCACTGAGGATTTGCCTCGATTATTTGTCCGCCCGAAAAAAATTGTTTTGGATTTTCAGGAAGGTGAAGCAGTAGGTCCTGTAGCCGATGAAGCCAAACCAGGAGAAAAATAAGGATTTCGCTGGAGAGCTGTCAGTTACCCTCGTAGATGCTCATAGTCTCTCCTATATTATGCTTGGTGAGAATTAGTTACTCCATAGACGTGCTTTAGAATTTTCTTTCGCATGTTTAAGAAACTATGTTTGGTGGGCATTGGTGTACATGGCATGCATGTGTTTTATCCTGTTTAGCTTTCCATCATTTTGGAAGTTCATTATTTGCACAACTTATTCTGCTGAGCTCATATTTCCATTGTCAAGT
The DNA here is from genome assembly GCA_028571145.1 of Dionaea muscipula. Taxonomy (NCBI): domain Eukaryota; kingdom Viridiplantae; phylum Streptophyta; class Magnoliopsida; order Caryophyllales; family Droseraceae; genus Dionaea; species Dionaea muscipula. Next base: position 8,993 of record JAOWBR010183869.1, on the reverse strand, counting down.
ATCTTATGTCAGGTAAAACGGACCCATTTGTGATTTTAACTATGGGAGATCAAATAATTCCTAGTAAGAAAAACAGTCAAACTAGTGTTATTGGGCCTCCTTGTGAACCAATATGGAATCAGGTGAAGTATAGATGTCCCTGATTTTCTTCTGGGGACTCCTATTGGTGTCATCATATTACCTGGTAAAACTTAGAAATGTCAGGACCGGTACTGTAGCATATAAGAGGATGCATGAAAATATATGTATCTGACTAGAATGAACTCATCAAATATGGACGTCCATTATTGATCTTATAGTTACATTTTGGATGGTATTACCGGTATAACCCTACAAACTGACCATGACCAACGGGTACCCGTTGAGCGTTCTAGGATCACTCTCAAAAGTTCCCTTCCCGGAGTCACTTCTAAAAATAAAAGACACCCCCCTCCCCCACTTGTAGTTGTAGTTCAAATGTTCATACATACATGGTCACAATCAACTGGCACGGATATCACCAAAAGGTTTGAACAATAGGATAATCACATAGAAAAAGATAATGCATAACTTAACCATCAAGACAATCAATAACACATGACTATCAAATTCATGACATGCTTTACGGTGTATGCTAACCTTTGAAAAATGGAGGAAATCGAATGAATTTTTTCAAAATTCATGAAAGGCAAGTGTTCTAGACACTCACCTATACTCCGAGAAAATAAATTCCAAGAACCGAACTCGACAAAAGACAATCACCGGAACAAGAAATAAAACGCCCAAATTACTAGTGTCCCTAGGTTGCTCATTAAATAGTAATATGTTAATAAGATAATTCAACTCCAATTAATCCCAAATACTCAACTTTACTCCTGTTAAACCCAATTTAAAGGTCCAATATTACTCAAGGTCCTACATACTTAATTATGAGATTATCAATTTAAGTGTAAATTAATACATAATAATTTTAAGGAACATATAAATATATTATCTCAAAACCGTCCCGAAATTACTATATGAAAATATATGTTCCATCTCATAAGCATATGAAAAAGTGGTTTTGAATAATTATCACTAAATTTTTAGTAAAACGTAAATCGGTTGGAAATGCAACATGGTGAAAATGCGTACCTTAGACCTTTATAAATAATAATTCATGAGGCTTTGACAAAAACCAAAACTATCTTCAATAAGTTACATTTGACACTATAAATCCCATAATTTCAATAGTTGAAAACAATATGTATTCATGAATAAATAAGTGAGAAGTTGAGGTTTTGTCACAAATATACCCAAAATTCTAGGTATTCCATGTCCGGGCTCCCATCCAGCATCGACCATAACCTACTATAGGATTTGATATAGAACAAGATAAAGCTATTGATTCAAAGTTTGTCAAGTGTACTGTACTACTCAACCAGATTTGACCGGAAAAGGTCGTCGGAAATATGTTTTCCGGTGGGCTGAAGATGGCAACTCAACCATACTAAAATTATCAATTTTTCAGATTTTATTTAATTAATCAAAACTTCTAAAAGTCATTACTTTTGGTAGAAAACTTCTACACAAAGTTCTACACGAAGCTTATAAAGTATATTACAAATAATCTAAGACCCATTGCCGGAAAGTCACCGACACTAATCGTAGGTGGCCGGAAACATACAGAAATAATAAAATAATATTATAAATTAATAGCAACTGCTAATTCTAATTAGTAATGATCCACATCATGAAGGATAGGTTTGATTTACCTAATTTGAGTCTAAATTGATGTAAAAAATCAACCCTAGATGTCGCTACTGCCCCGCCAATCATCCATTGCGGCAGGCGGCAGGCTTATTCGGGGGATGTTAATTATTAGGATTTCCAATTATATCTAAAGATTTATTAAATAGGAAATTTTAGGGTGAGATAAGATAGGATAGGATAGATAAATAAGTTTATTTCATCTTACTATTATTATTTACTATATTTTAATAAATAGATTATTTCATATAAAAAAATTAGTAGAATTTTTAACTAGTCCAAAATTATTGACACCAAAGAAAAATATATTATTAAACCAAAAGTATTATTATTCAGGGTCTGGTTATCACAATGTCCCATATCCACAACCCTGCCATTACCAATGACACCTTAAATGATCTTTTTATCTTTGACCCAAAAAAGTGAAGCGCTATTGATAGGGATGGATGTCATGAACTCTGTATTCAATGTCAATCTTTTCTCACCAACCGATGTGGGCCTAATAAAGAAGATTTCAGTTGGCACTCAGACGCACCAAAGATTGTACAGCCGTGTTGCACTTGTTCCCACCGCACTAAGCCCAACATGACCTATCGATTCTATTCCACCTGTAATGCCCAGACCCAAAGTTCTATTAATCATACCTTAATGAACCTTTTTATCCTCTTCGGTCCAAAAAATTATAGCGCTGTTGATAGGGATGAAACTCATCAAGACTATATTCAATCTCAATCTTTTCTCACCTACCGATTTATGATTCGGGGTATGGTGGTTATTATGAATATATGATGCCTTAGGACAGTTGCATGCCAATGTTATGGTAACCTTTTCGGTGAATGTAGGCAAGTACTTGAGTTGTTTTGTCTCATAGATTGATTTGTCTCTGTTTGTCCATTATCTTAGGCTCTTAGGGTTTTCTTTTAACCCTAATCTTTGATTTTTCTCTTCTGTAAGTAGTTTCTTCCATGCTCTTCAGAAATTCATGAATATGCCCATGCCTTCATTGTGGTGTCCCAGGTTGATCTGGGTAGCCTCAAAGATACCGTTCCAACGGACAGAATTATTGTCCTAAAGGGAGGTTGGGGATTATTCCGGCAGGGGAACACTGGCGAAGTACTTCTTCGGCTAACTTACAAAGCATATGTGGAAGATGAAGAGGATGACTTGACCGAGGCTGTAGGGTCAGCAAGAGCAGATGTCTCAGATGATGATGATGAGGGATTTGATTCTGATGAAGCAGCTCCCATTCATGAGTGGATTCAAATTAAGGGGCTCCTTGAAAGAGACAGACAAAGAATCATTTATGGACGTCCTTGCTGCTTTACTTGTGAGTGAAGAATTTCAGGGAATAGTGACATCTGAAGCAGGAAATCCAAAACTCGGCAACACCATGGCGTGCTCAGGGTCAACAACATCAAGGTTGAATCAACTTCCTCCAAAGCAGATGACAATGATCAAGGTCTTGAAGTTAACTTGTTGCTTTGATACATTTCATTTGACTGGTTTGGTTTGGGGAATTATATCTTATATTCTTATGCAATAGAAATCCTCGTCATTTGCAGGTTCTCGATCCATTACTCTGGTTGGCTGTACTAACAAGCATAGCGGTTCTAGTTGCAATCAATATCGGTGATTCTAGGCTCTAACAAGCATTTTGTCCGCGGAGATTACTTTTCCTGCCCTTGACTGGTTAGTGGTTATCAGTAGCTTTTTGCACCGATGCTTAATGTCAGTAGTTGCTGGTACAAATTAAGGCTGATCTTTTATTGCAATTTTATTTCATGCATGCTATTTCATTTCGTGATCTCATGACAAATGCTATTTCACTAGCTAGCTTCTCTTATTTTGATATTTTGATCTTGTTGAACACTATTAATTTGCTTCTACGAACTCCCAAATTTAAAAAAACCTCACAAAGTACTCTTGCGGATGTTTGGTCGTGGTGTAGGTAAGAATTGTAAAAGAGTGCTTAATGCTATGACATTTGCTTTAGTAGAGTATTCTCATTACAAGAAAAGATTTTGTCCTTGTGTGCATATGCATGCATGCATGTGTTTGCACACGCACACATGAACATGTGCTTGTATGGCCGGGTGGGAGCTTAATTAGCAAATTCGGGAATAATAAGGATATTAAAATACGGGTAGATTGAATTAGTTTGTAAATGTATAAAATACATGCATTATACGTGTATTATACATGTATATAATACATCATTTTAAAAATACACGTATACAAACAACCTACTATGAGCCCCTCGCATGGTGCCCTCGCCGTGAACTTAATTGCATGATTCGGTTCTTGAACACTTTCCATTTGAATCTTCACATCACATGCTACATCGCTGAACGAAATTCTCTTATTTCATGGCAGGCTCCGAGGAAGTTTTGGTCTTTTCCCTCGAGTCGTGTAAATGGTGTAATATTTAATTGTCTTCATTCTTCGAGCGAGGAACTCGTCCCCCACGCCTTGTATGAAACCACAGGTAACTAAACTAACTAGTGCATCGGCATCCTCAATGAGTAAGTAGCCTCTGGATCTTCTCATCTCATGCTACACCATTCTGAGCAGAGCATCTATAGATATACAACAAATAATTTTGGCAGTAATTGTTTCAAACTTGGCATGTGTGAGGGGTATGCTTGGTAAGTTTAATTATCAACTGTTGGATTATACTGAAATAACTCATATAAAAAGATTACGGGTAGATTTCAAATACGTAAAGTAAGATATTGACTAAGATCTCTTTTTTTTTTTTTTTGATCAATAAACAAAACTTCATTGAATAAACAAGATGATTACAACAATGAAGTGCGGTGATGCATAGACTTTCTGATTTTAGCTCCTTTATTTTAGGAATTTATATTGAGTATCTTTAGGATACCATATATTAGTTCTTGTTTGTAAATCTTATATTTACTTAATAAAGTGCTACTTTCACCGATCAAAATATATATATATAGGGGCCGGTTATATGGAGTCCCTAAATGAAGTCCCCGTATGGAGTCCCAATCGCAACCGTCGATTATTTTAAACGGACGCACTAGATTTGATGAATAAAATCTAAAAGAATCTAAAAAAATCTAAAAAAAGAAAAGAAAAGAAAAGAAAAAAACAATAAACCCTAGAATATTCAGGATCAAATCTGGGACGTTTATTTCCCTTTGATCTACGGTTGCGGTTGGGCCTCCAAATAAGGGCGATAACAGGGACTCCGTTTAGCGCTCCCGTATATATATATATATATATATCCTTGTATCCCACAACGGAGTTTATTAATTTTTGTCTTCCTCTTTTGGCTATAAATATAACCCTTATTTCTTTGTAATTAATAATAAAAGTAATACAAGTTTCGGGCGACTTATACTTTAAAATTTCAGTCCCGTGATTTTAGTTCAAGGTTACTTTCCATAGGTTCTCTTCCTCTCCAAAAGGGGAACAGGTCAGTCTTTCCAAAAGACGAACAAGTCCGACGAACAGATTTCACCAACAAGGAAACAGGTTTAACCAACAGATGAATAAGTTGCGTCCACCTGGATTAACGATCCTAGGGATTTTCACATTAAGGTTTCACTAACCTTAATCCCTAACAATATATACTCGTGTATTCATCATCATCATCATCCCGATCATTTCCCACAAAGTGAGATCAACCACATGTATCTGTATGAAAATATGCACATAAGATCCGATAAATATATACTCATATATTATGTATATATAATCTTACAAACAGTTCAAGTTGAGGTTCTAGCCTCATTGGCTCATTGCAACAACTATGACAGGTTTTCAACATTCAACATAAAAGATCACAAACTAATCCACATAGTCCTCTACAAAGAGACTATATATTCTGGATATAAAAGCAGTAGTACTCAAGTTCATGCAGCCAGGATCTTCTGAATGTCCTTCTGTCAAATTAAATACCAAAATGCTTTCAGCAAAAATCTTCAAAGAAGAATTCATAATACAGGGTAACACATCACATTCAAAAGAGAGGGGAGGGGGAGGAAGGGGAGAGAATTTTACCTTATTTGGAAAGAAATAAAATTGAGTATGGTGAAAGAATGTTAATATTTCTAACCATATTTGAAAAAATAGCGAAAACATTATGAAAAATGTGAGTTTAAATTAAGAAAAAAATTAAAGATTTCACTCTTCCCCTCCATTACCCACAAAAAATAAAATAAAAAGACCATTGACCGTAAAATTATTAACCACGGGTAGAGAATTTCATCATTATTTTTCACCATTCACCACCTTTTTTTCTTCCCAAACGAGATGAAAGTTCATTTTCCTCGAATCAAATTGGGTCTAAGAGCACTACTGACATGAATATGTAAGGTCATACCTCGATTTGGGAAGGTGATGTAGTGGGGGGATATCTCTCCACAACCGTACCATTCTTATCAACCAAAAACTTCTCGAAATTCCACTTGATTAGATCACCAAGAAATCCGCCAGCACTCGATTTCAGAAACTGGTAAACAGGGGCGGTATTTGAACCGTTCACGTCGACCTGTTGCAGAACGATTTCAGCAACTTTCTATCATGTTTGCTAGTATGTAATGAAAACTAGAGAACCTCATCTGGGTACCTTATCAAAAATGGGGAATTCTGCTTTAAACCTAGTGCATGCAAACTCCTTAATCTCCTTATTTGAACCAGGTTCTTGGCCCCCAAATTGATTACAAGGGAAAGCCAGAATCTCAAACCCTGCAATATGAAGACCGAGAAGATCATCTCCATTTTCTAAGTCCATACCTCAGTCACAGGTCAAACAGCAATGCAAAAACTAAAAACGACAAACAAATAGAAGCACATTATGCAAATATTAACCAGAGACCGTGGCCGCTTATTGGGAACTAGAGATGGCAATCGTGTCGAGCAAGGAGTAAAAAAAATCGGGGCTTGGCAAGGGGTCAAAAAAATCAGGATCAAGTCGTTGCTCGGGTTGTGCCTGGCCTCAGCCCTACCCAAGTCAGGTAGTGTAGTGCCTTGGCCTGACTCCTTTGGGAGGTAGGCCCAACCCGTGCCATCTAGGCATGATTTATGTTGGGGTTGGGTCATGTTTAGGTTCATCATCCATGAAAGATCCGATAAATATAATACGTTGACTGTTGGTTATTTAACACGCACTGCCTAGGCTGACCCTTTTTTATTCAAAACCTTCATTTTCTTTTCTTTTTGACAAAATAAATGGCTACACCTCTATCACTAATAAACTTGGAAGTCAAAACGTTGTAAGTCAACAGTTCAGGCACCACTTATCCATATACATGTATGTCATTTGTACATGGTTAACGTTATTTGTGGTTAGTTTCCTAAGATTATATAGCCAAAGCAACCAGTCATAGAAACAAACAGCAAGACAACTCCCAACAAAAGTTTAACTAACCTCGAGACTTATATTTCTTGTACAGTTGGGAGAGTTCTGTATAATTAGATGATGTCAACCCACTGAAACCACAAAAGCAACATCTTAGTCTCAGATATCCTAGGATCACAAGAAGAAACAAATGGTAAGAAATAAATGAAGCACGGGCTATACCACAAAAAAAGATTATGTAGTATATATAGACAACAACAATAACAAGAAAGCCTTTTCTACTGAATAGGGTCGGCTGTATACATACGATGCGTCGACGACACCAATCTCCTCTTTACCATATCCTCTGCGAGGTCATGGTCAACCAAATTACGCATTATAATTTCATTTAAACTCGTCTTCCGATTTTCTCTTCCTCTCTTGACTTGCACCTTTTCCATTACTTCAGATTTTCGATCCATCCATCCATCCATCCATACTACCTACTATTGGATTTGAACCAATCACCCTTGCCGTATGAAAGCAATACTCTAACTGCTGAGTTAAGTAGGTTCTTTATCATCACAACGAAAGGGGATCCATCCTATGGATTCGAAATAGAATATTACTTATAAGCAATATCAATCGAGTAGATTCCAATTTAAGAGAGATAGCTATGGTCTTCGATCATGGAATATTCATCTTGACGAGAAATTATATACATGAGAAAATCTCTATCACAAATACAAGGGTTTTCGAATGAAAAGAGAAAAAATGGAGAGAGAGAGAGAGAACAAAAAAAGCAAGAATGGAAAGAGAAAGCAAAGAGAGAGAAAACCCGGAGATACGAATTCTCATTTCTCGGGCACTGATAAGATCCTTCCCTTCCGTTTCACTTAGCAGCACCTATAGAATAGAACAGAACACTGCCCGCGCTCTTCCGAATAGATCGGGAGAAAAAGAGGCTCATTTACGTGTTGGAAACGTATAACATATATAGAATATATATATATTTAATTTAATCTAAAAATTGAAATGGATCGACGGTTGGTTTTAATAAAAGGAAGGTTTGACTTTTTGTAAGAATTCTCTGAATTTTATGATTTTATGTTAATCCGTAAATAAAAAAAGATTTTGGAATCCAATTCAAAGGGGTCCTAAATGAAGAATAACGAGAAAAGGATCGAGTTTCTTATTAGACAGTTTGAGCAAGAAAACCTTAGGAGCGGGGGACGCTTGGGAAATTGGGCGAACTGTTTCCACTATTTCGGGAGCCGTTTGAAGGAGGGTACTCGTTAGCCCAACTGCTTCAAAAATATCCCCCTCGATTTGTTGTGAGTGAAAAAGGACAATGGAAGTACGATACGAGCTATTTGAGTCGGTGGTCGGATCTCTTGCCCCTGTGTCATAATCTCGGAGAGGGCGCCCAAAAGATTCAAGAATTATTGGATAAAAACGGGTTCAGTCCAGATAACGAGCCAGTTCCGATGAAGGATTGGGTAAAAATTTTACCAATGTTCGATGACCAGTTGATCGGATTTTTGAAAATTAGGAGATTAATAGGTTATTCTTATTGCGGTGAGAGAGAAGAAGAAAGAGAAATTCCTTGGGAAGATGAAAATCCAGAAGGCATTATAAACCCTTGGGTCCGCTGGAAAGAGTTGATTCCCCACTTTAAAGAAGAGAAGCTATTTAGTAGCATCTTTGTGGTCGATCGATTACTAGAACTTAATCACCATTTTCAACAATACGGCCGGTGTCAAGATGATGACGATGACGAGTAAAATGGAATCACTTTACAATCGTATTTTTGGAATTCGACTAATCTAAAAAAATGATAGACCCTCTAGTTCTCGAACCATGGGGTCTATCAAGTTAAGTCAAAAAATCGGTCAAAAGGGGAGACTCTCTATTATTTAAATTGGATTCTTCGAAAGAAAATTCCATAAATCAGAAT
>JAOWBR010183858.1:0-10537 GCA_028571145.1 Dionaea muscipula | reverse complement strand
ATTAGTTCTTTAATATGGTATCATGATATCAGAGCAGACATGACAAAAGATCACTAGTTCGAATCTTACCAGTGTGACCCTCATTTACTTAGTACTTTGTATGAGGAGGACCAGTGCACAGTCCAGACTTTAAGTCCAAAGAGATATTCACGTGAGGGAGCGTGCTAAATATATTTCAATGACTTTATACCATAAGATTAACCTTTTGATAGAGTTGGTTCTTCAATATGGTATCAGAGCTGCTTTCGGGATATAACTCCATTAGTAGCACTAGTGTATGAATTGGTGATCCTTATAATGGTGGCTTTTGCTTATTTGTTGGTGTAGAGATCTTGGTAAGGCGAAGCTGTCAGGTAGTCTAGTTCCTGAGCTTGGAAAGCTTGAGCACCTTCAATACTTGTAAGAGTTATTATCCGTACTCTTTTATATTTCTTGTTCTCCCACTTGGGCATCATCTTAAATCTAATTGTTTAGCTAACCCTAACCCAAAAGTATATGGTTGGTGTGCGTATACTAGTTCAAAAGTTTTAACGGCAATATTGATGGATCATGATGAGTGATATCTTGTGCTGCCCTCCCTCCTTAATTACAGAGAACTCTACATGAACAACTTAGAGGGCCAAATACCAGAAGAGCTAGGTGGGCTCAAGAGTCTAGTGAGCTTGGACCTGTTCCACAATAATCTCACTGGCCAAATCCCTCCTTCCCTCTCCAAGCTCTTCAATCTCAAGTTCTTGTAAGCTTTTAGCATTAGCAAGCCCCTCTTCTTCAGACTTTGCTAGCTTTAACTTTTACGTTACGTTGTCAAACTCAAATCTACCGTGCGTGATGTTGTTTTATCCCATCCCAGGCGCCTGAACGACAACAGACTGACTGGAAGGATACCTAGACAACTCACTACGCTTGAGAACCTCAAGATCTTGTATGCAAATCTCTTTTATAAATAAATATGATTCAATCATCTGATTAGTTAGCTATAAGATGACTATGATCTTAATCCACACTCCCGCTTATCATTTTGCCTTGATATGTGCAGAAACATATCCAACAATAACCTTTGTGGTACTATTCCGATATCTGGTTCTTTCTCCAAGTTCTCCGAAGAGAGGTGAGATTCCCCCAAAGTTTCCTAATATTATCTTCAACCATTGTAAGGTAAATGTTTCTTTTTTTTTCTCACTCACATCTGTTCCGTGGAATTGCAGTTTCGGGAATAATCCTCGTCTGGAAGGACCTGAGTTGGTAGGATTTGTGCGGTACGACACTGGAAATTGCAATTGAAATTGAAGAAGATAGGGACGGAGAGGCAGCATGAGCTAAGAGCTGTCTCCCCTACCCATCGATACCAAAAGGGCATAGAATTAGACCTTCTGCGTTTTACAGAGACTAAACCTTCTGTCACCTCTAGCTTTATGAACATTTAAAAATGCTTTATCCATGGAACCCAACGAAAAGGTTTCTCTATGTATCCAACGGAGATAGAAACTTGGACTCTAATTCATCTTTTTGGATTTGGTCTATGTTAGGCTTCTGCATACACAGTTAAGAAAGGTACACCAGCAAGAGGTGTTTATGGCCAATGTACGTACAATTAGTGTTGTGATTATGCGCACGTTCAACATGGCAATCACATGGCTTATATATGTTCGGCAACCAGAAAAAACAAGACACCAATCCCTAAATGAAAACCTTCAACCTTGATAGCATCTTCTTCTGTTCCGCTTTGGAGATGACTACTCACTCAATTTGAAAGACTGCAGGTCATAGGACACTCTAAAAAGATAAAATGACAGAGAAATTGACGATATTTTCTGTCCAAATCGCAAAATATGGCAAGGGGCTGCCACAATTTTGGACAGAGGAGTTGGCCCGCCCCTTCAAAGTACAAAGTACCAAAAATGGCGAGCGGTGACCACATTATAAGTGGATTACATTTCTTGTCAACTTATAAGATCATCGACATACTCAACCAACCATACAGATTCCTCAAAACTGACCTAGAACTGGAAAAAAATTTCTCCATATCATACAGCAAGAGTAAAAAGCTTGTATGCCAGTACTTTATCTATTTACCTAAATGGCAAAACGTGGACAGAGGACACAAAACAAGGAATATATACAAACCTGCTCCTATATAGCCAACCATGGTATACGCATAAGCCATCATGGTGTTGGCGGACTTCACAGAACGTAGACCAGATGATAAGGTAAAGTAAGATCCCCACATCTGGGCCAATGGACAAAGAGAAAATTATTAGCAGAAGGATCAGCTCATGCAGATGCACAATAATTAGCAAGAGAATTACTAGTTACTCATAAAGCAAAAAAAACAGAGCAATAAGATCAGAGTCATGGATATCGTCTGTTCTGACTTCTGAGCAGTAAAAAGAATCCTAGAAGCATCAAATAAATAAAGTAAACAGGAGTGTGCCGATATTTGTTCATTGACTGGTGCCACGATGCATTGTTCATTTCCAATAGGGGCGTAAGAGTAACAGCCAAGCTTTGCCCATTAAAAAGATTGATTCTTAACTTACCTAGTATGAGAAGCCTCAATCGTCATCAGCATTGGGTTTCACTTTCGCGGTGCATCTGATAACACAATTGGTCTGAGAGGAGGCGATTCAATATCTTCACCTCTTTCTGGACTACTTGCTTCGGACTGCTTGGATGATGGCAATTGTATATCGGCCCTTGGACTGCTCAAAGTCGAAGGTACAGATGAACGATTAGGAAATGCCACAGGAGGAATGGGCAATGGAGTTGCTACCCTGGAGACAGACAATTTACTTGAGATGGAATTCTCCGGACCTCGGGAGTTTAAAGCAGCCGAGTAACCAGCAGGGCCTGAAGGCCTGGAAGAATTATAAGTGAGATGGGTGGGAGGCCTGGGAAGCTCATGAAGCTCATTTATTCTGGGGGAGGACACAAAAGTCGGGGATGTGGAAGGAGAAATTTTGCGAGAGGAGTGAGGGTAAGAACCTATCAAAATAGGCCCAGATGAAAATTCTGGAGGTTCTCTAGAGTACAAAGAGGTTGCGGTCCATATTGGTCTACTAGTTATAGGACCAGAATGAGAAAGCCTCTTGATCTTTTTGGTATTAGAAGCAGCAGAGGGATTCAAATGAGACGATGAAACCCTTTCAGAAAACTGTGGTGGCATTCTGTTATTGTTCTCTTTGAGCACAGAATGAGAATCTAGTATAATAGGACCGGACAAATTGCCAGTTGCTAGTAGCTTTTCATAGTTCTTTGGCTCCAGAGGCATTGAGTATGATAGATTTTGTGAATGCGAAGGATCAGTCCTAGTATGGGAAACAGGAGTCTCAGATCCAGAAGAGACAGAACCCTTGGTATCACTAGGTTTAGGAAGTACATACGAATGATATTTTCTTGTAGATGACGGTCGCAATTGTCTAATCCTTTCAACTGGATTGGCTTTTCTCTGAGGAAAGAGTGGCGCTGATTGACTGAGTAGTTTATGATCCCTGAAATCATAGTCCTTGTACACACTTTCCATATTTTCCTGCAGTTGAAGATATATGAAACATATTAGATTTAATTCCTCTAATGATAGTGTTGTATACATCCACAAATGGGAAAAGGGATATGCTTTAGGGTCTTGAATTGTCTCACGTCTTAACACTATACTGAAAGATTAGGGATGCATGTACCTTTGCCACATCCACTCTAGAGAGTGAAGGGAATGTTATGTCCATATCCAACTGTACATTAAACATCACAACAATCTTATTAGGAGGGTAGATCGAAAAAATGAAGGCATCAAGTACACAAAAAAAATCACATTACCTAACAGACAAGAAACAATCACTTTACATGCTTTGCATCATCATATAAACACACTAATAGAACAAACGCGGATATTGATTGAGTATTTACTCCAACAAGCCAACCATAGGTTTTTATTACTCCACAACTCTTCTCCATAAGATCATAGATTTTCCATCGTAGCCCTCCAACCAAGTTTTCTAAGACAGGTATGCAACATCATTTTCTCTATTTGCCAATGGCTCATCTTCTAGCAAATAGAATTTTGTAGCTGTAACACAAAAGTAGTAACCAGTTTTCCTTATTCGCTAGTAATTACTAATTATTGGACGAGGCATCAACTTGAGACCTTTTATATAAAGTCCAAAACATTTTCCTAACTCTCTGTGCCCCAACCCAACTTTGGGAGACAAGCACATGATACCTGCTTTCATTTGCTTTTCATCTAAAATTGAATTGCCATAAGCAAAGCGTAATGCCTCAGACCCAACTGCAAGTGAAACTTTGTTGACAAGGAACTTATCCCTAGTACCCAGCCTTGGTCTCATTCTTTTCTTTTTTATTGATGTGAAAGCATATCGAACTAACTCTTCCCAACTTAATAAAACTGATGTCCTACTCAAGTCTACATATCCCAACCAGGTGAGGCATAGGCACACCTTACTTTGCTGTGATAGCAAATATAATGCTTGAAGCCCAACTGCCTGGCTAAATCTTTTTGGCCCCAATTACTAATTACAGCTAAAGAGGTAACACTCAGTCTTTATATCTAGTTTTTGTCTCTCCTTTTGCATCCATGAAAGACAATACTACACGAGGCTACATCTTCTAAAGCTAAATTGTCGGAAAGCTTGCTACAACTCTCAATATGAAGATCCTAGTCCAAGTATAACCTGATAGGCCATGCTTGTAAATGTTAGGAATAAACATAGGTCAGGCTTAGAGCTAGATTTAGCAGAGATATGGGAGATCCTTTCTTTTTCTTTTTTTTGGGGGCGGTGGGGGAAGGGAAGAGGGGTTCCAACCTCCATTGGCTTTCTTGTTGCTGAAACATTTCCTTGATTACCGTTGCGTCGATAATCAAAAGTAAACTCCCCATCAGAGCCATAACTATCACCACCATCATCATCACTACAGTAATCATTCTCACCATCTTCTGATTCATCATCATCAAGGCCAGTGAATTGGTAATCTATGTGCTGCTGCTCGGTCACTGACTTCACATGCGGTTCAATTGCCTCAAGAGACTTATAGGCTTTTCTGAAGAAAGACAGCTGAGATTAAGCAAGAAATCAGCACATAAGAAGATAACAGACATTTAAAAAGAAAAATATACCAATTATCAGCTGAGCGGAAGAAAAAAATAAGTAGTGAGTTGAGGAAAAAAGTGACTGGAACATTGATACCTGAGCAGCATGGTGTCGTGCTGTCTGTGTAAGAAGACTTCTAGATTGTCCTTGCTTCAGTGATTTTAAGCGGAAAACGAATAAGGTTGCCTCCTCATCAAATTGCTCCTTAGCGATCTGCAACTGTTGAGATGTATAACTTTCTTTCTTCCCACTCTTTGGTCTTCCTTTTTCTCTGTGTCTTGTCCACATATTCTCATATAATACCCTACAGCACGAACAAAGTGTTAGTAGATGGCCACCTACATGGTAGACTAATGAAACACAGAGAGATCAGAGCCAAAACCTTTTTTGATCACACTGACGCTTCATATCCTGCAGCATCATAGTAGAACATTACTGCAATACCCTTGAGAGTCATACAATTAGATCTACTAAAACAACTAATGGACAGTGAATTGATACAATACTACCTGAAACTGAAAGTTCAGTGACTAATTCGATTATGAAGAACCTTTTGCACTTCATACAAACAATTAGGCACAATATTCAGGGAACATTTTAGCCAAATAAGAATAGATAATCACAAAGCCCAAATTGACCACATTTGCCACTGCTTAGAATAAACAGATTATGCCATAAAGATATAACTGACAACAATTTGGACTGATCTTTGAAAATCAAGCCTACTTCTGCATCGTCATCTATGATAAAAAAAAAAACAGAAACAAAAATGGAGAAAGTAGAATGATACAGAGAAAAAAGGGCGAGGTTCGACGGACAATCTGCGTGTATGCTTTATAATGGCCCCTTGAAACATGATTACAACATCAAGGGGCATTTCACAGTGTGCAAGTGCTTCCCAGCTAGTGCCAGGGTAGGAGGGTATGCGTACATCTATGCAGTCTTACCCTCGCATTTCCATGAAGAAATTGTTTTGCGTTCACCAGAGGAGCAACTTACCATTACATCAAGGTTGGCCCTCATAATTACAACATCAATATGGAAAATTAAATCTGCCAAGAGAAGTCAGCAGAAAGAGCTAACAGATTCCAGTCCACCACCTGCGGTTCAACTCCTCCACCCATCCCCACAGTTCAGTTATCTGAAAAAACCTACACTTAGCCCACAATTTCAACACTGGAATTGAAGTGGTCATTAGAGATGTTTTCCTCCTGTCTCCCTTCTCCTAGTTGCTTCCTCACAATCGACAGCTTATAAAAACTGGTTCTGCTAAGGTCAGTTTATGAAGGAGCAAAATGCACAAGGAAAACAGAGTCCAGAAGTGCGCAGAAACTATCAGAGGCAGAGATTAACATAATTGAAGAGATTTCATAAATCAACGATAAGTGAATAAATGGCGTCCGGAAAGGCCAGAAGCAATTGATGAAGACAGCAACTAGAAGGATGTATAAACATCCTAGCTAGAACAAAGGTGATACCTCGACATTGTGAAGCTCATTGAGAAGGGATTCAGATGGAACTGTGATTGTCTGGAAAATGTGAGAGCGCTGGAAAATGAAAAAAAAAAAAAGAAAAGTTCATGCAAGCGAATGATGAAAACAGTACATAGAACCTGCCTAAAAAGTGATAAATGTACTCACATAGCTATCAACAAGTTTGTGAAGTTCAAGTTGCACCTTCCCCAGCATAAGTTGCACTCTACCTGCAGCAAGTCAAGAAAAACTGGTTTCTTATCAGAAAAAGCTATCATAGACTAGCAGTGAAAGATGATGCTGAAGGCACAAGTTAATCTTTGACTTCACTTTCCAAACCAATCCAGATAAGTGTTGCATCAAAACATATAAATATAGCACTTCTACTGAAAGTTCTGCGAATTAAAGACAGGAATGCCCCTTCCACCCTATCCAGAATGCTGCATCATTCATTAAGTAAACTACAAGAGAAAACCTTCCCTAAAGTGAGACAGTTTCTCGAGCTAATTCAAAAGCATATTGCCGAGACAATGAAGGTAATCTCATGAGAGAAAAGAATGAATAACATTCCTAGCAATGTTCTTATTTCAAACAAAGTAGCTAATAATTCATACATGTGTGTCACTACGCCATGGTTTAAATACCTAAAAAAGATGTCACTATACAACAACATAACATTATCCTGAGGTCGGCTACGTGCATATCACGACGTCAATCTCCTCTGTTATGTGTGTCATACCCTCTGTAAGGCCATGGTGCGCATGCGCCGAATTATGCTTTATATTTTTCTTCAAGCTCCCTTAGTCTTCCTCTTTCCCTGTTAATTTGCACCTCTTCCACCTCTTTTATTACTTCACAGCTTGCTGCAGGTGTATTACAAAACTTCATGTAATATGCTCATACCACCTTAATCATGACTCTTGTCTGTCTTCTATTGGATGCACTATAACCATCTCTACTAGAATATTATTTCGGATCCTACATTTTTAGTGTGTGCACATCTACCTTAACATTTTTATCTCTGTCACTTGTTCCAAAGACTATGACACTTTACAACATTTTACTCCACACAACATTGGCAGTAGCCATGATAAAATGATGTCACCATACACCATCCAAAAAAGAAGTAACAATAATCCGAACCGATTCTTCATCATTCAGGTTGATATAAAGAACATCTAGCTCAAAATTGGTAACATGTAATAAGATAAGGGCCGAAACCGAGGCAGTACAAAGTATCTACTACAATGTACATGCTAAAATTTATTTCAGCGACTGGAATGACCATAAACACTTGTATTGAGACACTGCGGAAGTGTTGCTCATTAGTCATATACCAAAAAATAGCAAGGTGTGGATATAAAGATTGAGTTGTCAAATGTACAAGCCCCCTATCATTGTATTTTTTGCTGAAATACATCACTCGATAAGAAAAATCTAATAAGCTCACATGTGCTTACCAGTTTCTTCGTCATCATTCAGGGCAACTTTGCGGAGAAGGCAAGCACCCATATCTCGCAAAGACTCCGAAAATTCTACAAATCAAAAGAAAAAATCAAGAAATCAGGAATGTCGTAAACTATTTGATTCATCACAAAAAGACATTAATCAATAAAGAAATTCAGTTCTGTACAATGCAAGCAATATCACATAACATGGGAAGCGAAGGAAATGAACACCAATACTTGGATGAAACATAGCTTTTAGATAGAGTCAGGGTCAAGACTAGGACCGGTATTCACCACAGTGTATCAAGAAGAATGTAATAGCTCAACAAGATATAGTAGGCTAGGGATGAGGGTATCATATTACAGGTTTGCTGAGACAGATATTCTAAATCTGGGCAGTCACAATTGGAAATACAATATTGAAGAGAATGGAGAAACAAGAAATGACTAGAAAGCAAGCCATTAAGGATTCCTGATACCATAAGCACTGCTTGCTGCCGCTGCTGCTGCAGAAAGCAAGCTATCGTAGCAATCTTTCATTTCTTGCATGTCCTGCACAGATGAATACCATATTAAAAAAAAAAGTTTTAAAGGAGAAAAACAATAACTAAAAAAAAAAAGAAGAATAAGAAGATGAGAGGAAACCCAAGCAATACGACATTGAACTTATAAGAAGGCAATACTCAACAATAAACTTGGAAATACAGATTAAGTTGTCTTCTCTCTAATTGTGTTCCCTGTCAATTTCCCCCAAACAAGAAAAAAAGATGGAGAAATATCTACCATATTCCTCCAAGGGTCATCACAACACACATGTTTGAGAAAAGTAGATTCAAAAGGCAAGGTCAGACCATGCAAATTATGGTGTTCCAGTTTGATGCATCCCACGGCACCCATTTAAACCATGGTTCTGCAATTGTGGTTACGTGAAGGCTTCAAATACGTGGATATCTAGGTGTGAATCTCTTATTTTACCTTGAAAATTACTACTTTGGCAGGTTAAGACATATATGCCCACACTTGCATAAAATCTAAATATAACAATCTAGTACGGAATTTATGTGAAGAAATGTTTCCAGCTTATGTTATCAAAGAAGTCATTAGAACTCGTGTAAACTAACCGCAGATGGTTCAATGTGATTAAAGTCATGGTTAGGCTTGCACTGTACTCAATCAAGTATTCACCTCACCACGATGACGAATGGTAAATGCGTCAGCCAACACACACTGAATCATATCAGAAATACAACATGAAAAGAACGATACTAATGAAAATAGAGCAGGAGAGACCGTGACTTGAGTATTGCTGAGATAGAGAACAAAGAAGTTGAATAAAAATAGAGAGAGACCTCAGAAGCCTTGGCAAGCTCGTCCAATTGAGCGAGAGGCAGAACCTTGCCATCCTTGCGATCTTGCTTGTGGTGTTGGAGAGCACCGCGCAATTTCCTCAACGACGTCTTCATTTCTTGCAGAAAAAACCTGTTTACTTGGACGTGGATCGATGGCGTCGAATCATCACAATCCAGAAGGACAATCTGACAAGAACGCAATTCGGCTACCAATCAATGAATGAATGTACAAATCAATCAGTCAATCAATCAATCACCGCGACTCAATCGGAATCAAGAGAAACAACATAGCATGCAAAACATTTTACAATGAAGCAAGGATTCACCTGCTCGTTTAGGTCTGATAAACAATGCGAAACACGGGTTTCGAAATCGTACGTCGATCTTCTTCGATTGAGAATAGAAAGATGGCCAATGGTGAGAAGGGAAAATTGGAATTGAAGAAGAGACCTGGAGAGGTGGAGATTCCGTCAACCTGCTCACTGACGGAGGGGAGAGAGAAGGAGAAGGGCGCGAAAATGACTGGCAGGGGGTGGTAGAAGGCTGTGCCCGTTGTGCAATTTTCCGCGGGTGAATCTCTCGACGACGACTTTGACGTGTTCATAGGTGGAGTCCATGCTATTGCTAATGCTATGGTTCTGTTGACGGGACATTAGCCTGACGCGACAACAGCTTCAAGGCCTCGTACATCCCAGCGTCTGAAAGGAAGAACAAAAAAAAAAAAAGAACGCAAAACAAAATACGACGTCGGACTACAACTATACATCACAATCACCCTGTTTTTTTGTTTTTTTGTTTTTTTTATCAATAAAAGTAGCATTTTATTAATGGAAACACGCAGGATACAAGTAGATGTTTACATAAAGGAATTCAAGTGTACAAACGCATCCTACTTAGCACAGGTCATCTCAATTAGGTTGGCACCATCCATACTAAAGTAATTGTTACAATAATATGAACAAACCGAAGCAAAGAGAGCAGCAAGAAATCGACCAATCTTTACCAAAAATAGAACGATTCACAGTACATATATGCCATACACAATAATCACAATCAATATCATGAAATCAAACACGAGAGACATGAAATCGGTTGGATTATACCGCTCGCGGGCTCAGTCTATGGACAGTGACACACAATCATCAAGCTCAAGATCAAACCCTCAAGAA
>JAOWBR010183847.1:0-10538 GCA_028571145.1 Dionaea muscipula | reverse complement strand
TCTCGTGCAACAGTCGTACCGATGGGTTGTCCAGATCCATCTGCTGACTGTGAACATAAACTTATACTCTATTCCTTCTAATGACAAGGTCTTCCGTATGTAAGCTATACTCTACATACCAAGCCATCTAGAATAGAATAAATGGACTAATGCAATAATACATTCGAATTGCCATAAATTGATTTTCATAAAATATTCTCATATATTCATAATAAAAAAATATTTTATTACAACATACCTTTAGGATAAAATCCTAACACTTCTGTCTGCTCTGAGCTGTCAACAGTCCGTCACGGATGGTTAAAATCTTCTCACTAGCTTCTTCCATCAACTCTGGACCCAAAAGCTGCCTCTCACCAACCTCAAACCAACAAGTAGGTGATCTGCATCGCTACGCCTCATAAGGTGCCATACCCAAACTGGTTTGAAAGATGTTGTTATAGGAAAACTCTATCAGAGGCAACTGATCATCTCAGTTCCCCTTCCAATCCAATGAACACGCTCTCGATAAATCCTCCAAGGTCTGAATCGTCCACTTAGACTGACCATCGGTCTGCGGATGATAAGCCGTGCTGAAGTTCAATATGGTCCCAAAGGCTTGCTGAAAAGCTTTCTTAAACTTTGAAACAAAACGGGGATCTCTGTCGGACACAATGAAAACTGGAGCGCCATGTAGTCTCATAATTTCCCGCATGTAGAGCCGTGTTAAACGCTCTAAACTGAATGTCACTTGATCGACAAGAAGTGAGCCAACTTCGTGAGCCGATCCACAATCACCCAAACTACGTCATGCCCATACCGTGTAGCTGGAAGCCCGGTAACGAAGTCCATAGTGATGTTCACCGACTTCCACTTGGGAATAGGGAGAGGCTGACCTTGCCCGCAGGCCTCTGATGCTCAGCTTTCACCCGCTGACAAGTCAAGCTCTGTGACATAAACTCTGCAATCTGTCTCTTCATGCCCCGCCACAAGAAATGCTCTCTCAAATCGTGATACATCTTGGTGGCTCCAGAGTAGATGCTCAACCACGAGTAGTGTGCATCAGTCAACAGTTCCTTCTTCACCTCCTCATCACTAGGGATGCAGATGCGCCCTCGAAATCTAAGAATCAAATCAGTCCCCAAGACAAAATCAGAATCATCTCCACCACTCTGACTATCAATGATGGCCTTTAGCTCAACGTCATCCCGTTGCAGAGCTGGAAGCCTGTCCCACAGCGTCGGTCTCAACAAAAGCTGGCTGACCAAGCCATCCACACTATCCCGAATTGGCTGAATCTGAAGTCTCAGAAACTCCTCAATCAATTGAGGTTGAACTGTCAACCAAGCAACACTTCCAACTGCCTTCCGACTCAAGGCATCAGCCACGACATTGACCTTTGCTGGATGATACTGGATGGTCAGATCATAGTCTTTCAGCAGCTCAAGCCATCTCCTCTGTCTTAAGTTTAGCTCCTTCTGCGTGAAGATATACTTTAGGCTCTTGTGGTCAATGAAGATCTCACACGACTCACCATACTGGTAATGTCTCCACAACTTCAGAGCGAACACAATGGCAACAAGCTCTAGATCATGTGTCGGGTAGTTCCTCTCATGTACCATCAACTATCTAGAGGCATAAGATATCACTCTACGGTGCTGCATCAGAACACAACCCTACCCCTGCAGTAAAGCATCGCTGTAGATCACAAATCCACCACCTTTAGTCGGCAGCGATAAAACTGGTGTAGATGTCAATCTCCTCTTCAACTCCAGGAAGCTCTTCTAACACTTGTCAGTCCAAGCGAACTTGACATCATTCCTGGTGAGAGCAATTATTGGAAGGGCTATGGTGGAGAAGCCCTCCACGAACTGTCTATAGTATTCAGCCATCCCTAGGAAGCTACGGACCTCTCAAAAATTCGTGGGTCGGACCCACTATTCAACTGCTTCAATCTTGTTTTGGTCGACTAAGACTCCATCCTTGCTGATCACATGTCCTAGAAAGAAACACTGTCCAGCCAAAACTCACACTTCTTGAACTTGGTAAACAATTGCTTCTCTCTCAGCGCTGCAGTGCAATCCTCAAGTGCCCCTCATGTTCATCCTTACTCTTCGAATTGATGACTATGTCATCGATGAAAAGACCACAAATCTGTCCAAATAGGGCTTGAACACCCTATGCATCATATCCATGAATGCAGCCAGGGCATTCGTGAGACCAAAGGGCATAACTAAGAACTCGAAATGACCATACCGGGTCCTGAATGTTGTCTTCGCTATGTCCCCTTCTCTCACCTTCAGCTGATGATACCCCGACCTCAAATTAATCATAGAAAACACTTGAGCTCCTTGCAACTGGTCGACCAGGTCATCAATCCTGGGCAATGGATATCTATTCTTCACAGTCGCTTTGTTGCTTTCTCTGTAGTCAATGCACAGGCTCATCGACCCGTCCTTCTTCTTAACAAACAGGACCGGTGCCCCCTATGGAGATACACTGGGTCAGATGAAACCCTTCTCAAGCAACTCTTGTAGCTGAGTATGTAGCTCCTTCAACTCAGTTGGTGCCATCCTGTAGGGTGCTTTTGAGATAGGCCTAGTGTAAGGCACTAAATCGATCACAAATTCAACCTCCCTATCAAGTGGAACACCGGGAAGATCGTCCGGGAACACGTCAGGAAACTCATTCATAATAGTGATGTCCTCCATTTTCTGCTCAGCCTTCTCAACTTCAACCACATAGGCTAAGAAGCCTACACATCCCTTCTTCAGCATCTTATGGGCCAGAAGATAGGACACCAAACATGAGGGAAACACCTTCCTCTCACCCTAAAAAATCAACTCTGTCCCATCTGACAATGAATTGATCACCCGCTTACCTCGACAATATAGGTTGACATCATGCCTTGCTAACTAGTCCATCCTCAAAATCAAGTCAGAGCCCATGATATCCAATGCAATCAAATCAACAGGGAAACTCTGCCACAAACAAGGACTTCACAATTACGACAAACATGATGTAGTTTTACCGATGTGCTAACAGGAGTGGACATAAGCATGCCTACCTCTAACTTACTAAAAGAAACAGGAAGGGAACACAGGAAAGTGAGAGTTACGACAGAATGAGTGCCACCTGAATAAAAAAGAACTCCTGCAGAAACTGAACAAACAGGTAGAATACCTTGCACGACCGAAGGAGATGCCTCCGCCTCTGCTGGGGTGGGAGTGAAGACCCTTTCCTGAATCAATGATCGCTCAACTCCTCCTATTACTCCCTTGTTCTTTTGATTTGCTGATGGTGGTCCAGAATGAGTTGACTTTTGGACTGAACAGACCTCGAAAGCTACGGGCTGTTGCTGTTTCATTGAACCCTGCTGGTAGGAGGAAAAATTCCTCTATGATCCCTTGGATCCTGAATGACTCTGTTTCTTCCCCCCGCTTTTGCACATGAGGGAAATGTGTCCCTACTTCCCGCAGGTGTGGCAAATGAGCAACTTCTCATCGCAGGTCTGATATCTGGAGTGACGCTTCCCACACTTCTTGCAGAACCATTGTTGAAAAGATGATCACCTAGAACTACCAGACTGAGAAAACTGGAACTTCTTCTTCTTATGGCTGTTGCCCCCAGATTGGGGCTGGCTCTGAGCTGGCTCATCCCTAGTCCTCTTCTGACTGGATCCCCTAGCAGCTATCATGGCGTCCTCTAGCCGTGCAGCCTACTCAATCATGTCACTCAACGTGGTGCACCTGCTGCTCCGAACTTGCACCACCAAATCTGGATCCATGCCTCGCTGAAAGTGAAATATCTAGTCCTCGTCCGTCTCTAGCAACTCAGGGCAAAAGCGGCCTAGCTCAAAAAACTTTCCCTCATACTCATGGATTCTCATGGTCCCCTTCTTCAGCGTCAGCAGCTCAACCTTCTTCTGCGCTCTGATGTGTGCAGTGTAGTACTTCTTCTCGAACTCCACAACGAAGTCGTCCTAGTTAGGCTCCTCACCTCGAGCTTCAAACCTTCTCTGGACTCCATGCCACCAAAATCGAGCAGTGTCCTCTAGCTAGTAGGTTCCATGCGACACCCGATGCTCAGGTGCACATGCAATCCTCTGTAGAATGTCTTCAATCCTCATCAACCAATTGCAGGCTGTAATTGCATCAGGAGCACCAGCAAACCGTGGTCGTCTGACACACAAAAAGTGGGCAAAGGATCTTCCCTGGGCCTCATCCGGTGGAAGTACTATGGCAGTGATAGCGAGCATCGTCGGGCGTGCTATATTTAGAATTTATAAACACATACCTACTGCTAACAGAAGTTAGCGGTGAGAACGAGATCGATTCGCAGGGACAGTTGCAATTCTCTGGTTGAATAAATTAATGCTCCTAGATAGGGATATATTGAACGAGGTTCAATTGGGTATAAACAGTAATTAAAACGTAAGAAAAGTAAATATATGTGTCGCTAAAAATAGCGACGACTCGACTTAAGACGAAGCAGACAACAGGCATTCAGTGGAGGCTAGTCACGGTCGTGATGTAACATCGCAGTTGTGACCCCTTATGTGGTCACGGTCCTGACTGAGACTCACAGCCATGTCGTGTGCTAAATCCTTTGGGGCAACGCGAACTTGGAACCTAGTCGCGCACGGTTTAGGGGATATGTCGGTTTGGCCTATTCCATGTTTAAGCAGATTAAATATTAGAGTTGGATCATCGATTGTTTGTTTGATTCATTTAACAATCCATTAACATGAAGATTAAACTATCTGTTTGTCACGAACGGCAAAACAACACAATAACCGAAAGAGGTTTAACAATCAGTCAAAGAAAGGTCGCTAATCAAATTCAGTTTTGCACAAATCATAACCCTACGACTAACAAGCATCAATCCTATGCTCGATTAACAAATCACTGCGTGCGACATACATAAAAATTATAACTTTTGGAAACAAAGCCTAAATTAAAAGTACCGAACACGTGGATTCGTTTGCCGATAGTCTCTCCGGTATATTCTCCCCGTCGAGTGCTTTTGGATGCTTGCCACTGTCTCTGCTCGTGCTCCCGAGATGTAGGGTCGCCTCTTGGATCTCCTTGTTGTGTTTTGCAGCGCCTAGGGTTGAATGAGGAAGAAGGATCAAAGCTGCAGCATCGCAGATTTAATAGAGAAGCCTGCAGAGTCCTGTCACGGGCGTGACCAAGGGTCACGGCCGTGACTAGGCCAAATCTGGGCTGGGCCGAATTTTCTTAAGCTGCGCGCATTCGGACTCGTCCACAACTCGTCAGATCCGCATGACAGCACACGAGACGTCCCATTTCGGCCAAAAGCCATCCCGGGTCGTGTCTAGCCTGTAAAATACACAAATTAATGCGTAAAATACATAATACAGGCGCACATAATATAATTGAAATACAACTTGAACTCCATGTGCTTAAGACCTTAATGTAATTAATTTGGCATAAATTAGGACTATAATGAGCGCACTTCTATGCACTTTTATGGACTCCATGCCACCAAAATCGGGTAACGTCCTCTAGCTCGTAGGTTCCATGCGACACCCGATGCTCAGGTGCACATGCAATCCTCTGTAGAATGTCCTCAATCCTCATCAGCCAATTGCTGGTTGCAATTGCATCAGGAACACCAGCAAACCGTGGTGGTCGGACACCAAAAAAGCGGTTAAAGGATCTTCCTCGGGCCTCATCCGGTGGAAGTACTATGACAGCTGCTCTCTGGATTGGCGGAGGTGCAGGCCTCTCAAATGCAGCTTCTGGCACTACCTCTATTCCCTGAGATCCTTGCATCTGCACGAACCTCAGGAATTGCTGAAATCTCTCCCATTCACCAGCAGGGAGATTTTGGAACTCTTGAAAACGGGCGTTCATATCCGGCGCCAGCCGAACGTTAGCCGTTCCATCCTGCTGGTCATCTACAAGGTCTGGAATACCCTCAGTCTGCACGTCGCGGATGACCAGACCGGTTGTCCTTTGGGGTAGACCGGTCCTCCTTGCCCCAGCACTGGACGAGGTAGCAACTTCGAAACCACTTCTCAATGAAACCATGACTGCCCAAAGTCCAAAAGAAATCAAATCAAAACTAGAGGAAATGAAATGCGCAACTGAAAACTAAACATATCTCTTGCAGATGTCGGGAGACGTGCCTCTTTCAAACAACCTAAAATTTAAATTCATGCAACCATTAATGCGCACAAAATCTAGTCTAACCTAATCTTAAGACAAGTCAAACTAAACCTAGGTCTCGCTCTGATACCATAATTGTCACACCCCACCCCGGGTGGACCGGCGTACGTCCCGTGGACCCCAACCAAACCCACGGTCCAACATCAACAAACATCATGAAACTGAAATCTAACTAAGGGGTCTCCAAAGTGGACCATGGTCAAATCAATGCGCAAGGGTGGAAACCTCAATCAAATGAATCTAATTTTAAACTTAAATGCGGAAGTCTAAAGTCTGAAATCAAGCTAAACAGGCGGAAACTAAAAGATCATAAATCAACAGTCATCAAATGGAAATCCCAAATGCTAGACAACTAAAAATGAAGAACAAGTCCTACGAGGCCACGCCGTCTCCCTGCCGCATCCTCCTAGCTCTCTACCTAGTCACCTGCACATCACGTTCAATTGGGGGTGTACAAGGGGTTAGAAAAGGAATCAAACTAATGCTAGAAAAATAAATATAGCTCAAGAGATTTCCATGAGGTAGGGGGGATGGTCCAGATCGAACATAATTAATGACCCAACCACCTTAATCCGGAGCCCGAAGGTGATCGGGAAAAAATAGGAGGGGACCACCCACCATGGGTTCAATTCACTACTCATGGAATTAAAGATCAAGGAAAGAGAGGATGGTCCGATTACAATCATAATAACTCATAGAAAAATAATAAAGAATGACCGTCACAACACAACGCACAATCTCAAATCTCAAATGAAGGCATGGGAGAAGATGATATGATAAATAATAGCAATATAAAGTAATTCAAGGGATCTCTAGATCGAACAGATCATAAGGTCTCAAACTCAACTCATATCATGAATCTCAAAGACGTTCTCAGAGCACATATCAAGTATGTACCCATAAATATATCTCATACGCCATCTCCAACATGATCTGGGGTCCCCGCCCTAACATGGCGCATAAACCGGTAATAGCGGCCGAGGATACGTACAACCACGAAGGCACCATCTGAGGCTTTCGTGATCAGTGGAAATCCCCAAGGACGTTGTGTCACAATGAGATTTTTCACCCGCGTGGCCAAGGTCCTGTCGGTACCCCTCAGACTTGCTGAAATGACATCAAACATAACTCATTCTCTTCTCATGTTCAAATGTTCAAGAAAGCCTCACTAAGTCCACACTCAATCTCAGAAGGCAAGGCAAGGCCAACAGAAGCATGCAGTGAAACAATAATTAAAAACAGAAAACACAGCATGCAACATCTATCACAAACAGCAGGAATGTGGACAATCAACAGAAATCACAGAGCATGAACTATGAACAATAAACAAGAGAGGCTTCAAGAAGATACAAGACCAACAGATGAGAAGAGAAGGAAATATATTGTGTACACCCCTCACCTGGAACTATGCTAGGTCCAAGTGCAAACTAACCCTTGATCACAACGCTCCGAACACGACAACGTCACCAACTATGCATAAATCTAAGGAAAAATCACTAAATATGCTACGTGTCATGAACTAGGAAAACAGGACTTAGAAACCTTATTAACAACAAAGTCGTGTTCTTCAAGACATCAAAAATGCATGGAAAACTGCACAAAGCACGGCTGTGTTTGGAGAAACACGGCCGTGTTTTATGTTTTTCAAAAATGGATCATGGCCGAAACACGGTCATGTTCTCCTGGAACAAGGGCTTGTTTCTCCCAGTTCACGCCCGCAGAGAAGAAAAGAACGTCGACAAAACATCGCAAACTAGACCAAGATCCAACCGATCGATCAAAGATCACTTTAAAGCACGTCAAGACCCTAAGCTAAGCACACAAAAAAACTACGAACATCTAAAGACACAACCCAAAAACCCCAAGTCACATGGGCACCGAAACGGCAAAAATGGCAAAACCCTAAAAAAATCGAAAACGAGATCGGTGGGTCAAGAATCCATGACGACCATCGTCATTGTCATCAAACAAGGTCATCTAACCCTAGGCGGGCAGATCTCATGCATCCGAACAATCATGAACGAGGTCGAAACGAAAGACGATGAAAAAGCTAACCTTTAGTCGGAATCGATGAAACCGTGACAAAACTCGCTGCGTGTGCAATCTTCCCTCCTTCACTGGTCGGTCAATGGCATGGAACACAAGGGAAAGAGAACGAAAAATCAGATTCTTCTCATGGGAAAAAAGATCTTCATCGAAAGAAAAGAAGAGAGGGAAAGAAGAAGAGGATCGGGTCTTATCATTGTGCCGTCGATGACCTGAATCGCAAGCCGCCGATGCCGTCGCTGCCTTGCTCTATTCCTGGTGCTGCTCGCCGAAGGAGAGGGGAGGGAGATGAATAGCGTGTGAATGAGCGGGAGAAAGAATGAAGAAATAAATGAAAAGAAAAGGGAGGAGAGAGGGAAAAAGATAAAAGATATGGGATGAGAGAGAATATATGGGATATGATGTGTGAAATTTTTGATACGAGATTCTTCAAAACCAAATATCTAAGAGCCCAAATCTGATTCATCAATAAAAAAATAAAAGAAGAAAAGATAATTCCTATCTCATTTAATGAGATAAAATTTAAAAGATTAAAAATGTCGTCTTCGAAAAATGTCCCCACCACTGGTTGGGCTAGTTGGTTCACATAAAATAAACCAACCAAAATAGAATGAATTAAAATGACCGGGTAAAAAAGAAATAAAGTGACTGGGTCATTACATCCTTCCCCCTATAAAAAAATTTCGTCCTCAAAATTCAAAACCAAGAACCGAACCAAAAGAAGGTTTGTCACAGGACGCATGTGGCTGGTCCTTGTTACCGATCCTAGATGATGCATAGGGCATGCATGGTCGGTCTACTTAACCGGTCTTGTAGAATACATGCATGGCCAGTCTACTTGACCGGCCTTGTAGGATGTATGCATGGCCGGTCAACTTGATCAGCCTTGGAAGATACGTCCATGCATGGCCAGCCTACACGACCGGACTTAGGAGGCGCATGCACGACCGATCTTCATGGCCGGCACTAGGTGAGCATGCAAGGCCGGTATACACGACCGGCCTTAGAGAGCACAGGCACGACCGATCTTCATGGCCGGCCCTAGGTGAGCTTGCATGGTGGGTCTCCCTACGTGGGAGTTATTGAGAGGTACGTGTCCCTATGTGGGAGGTCTTGAGTAGGAGGTCTCCATACGTGGGTGGTCTTGAGTGGTAGGTCACCTTACGTGGGAGGTCTTGAGTGGTAGGTCTCCCTACGTGGGAGGTCTTGAGTGGTAGGTCTCCCTGCTTGGGAGGTCTTGAGAGGTAAGTCTCCCTATGTGAGAGGTCTTACACTCATGTAGATCTCCCACTGATCGACCTTAGGACTTCGAGACCGGTCGTAACCGGTCTCGCGATGCGTGAACCGGAGCTGCTCATTCGTCCATGCGTCAACTGCTCCTGTTGTCCACATGGAATATCCAACGCATATTCTAACATTGGTCCACGTCATGTGCCCATGTGGTAGTGGTTCGGTCCACGCTCATCCCCGTGTCCCTGTATCTGCCATGCATGGGGTTTGATTTTTTGTGACCGAAAAATGCGCCAATGGTTTTTAGGCTACAACTTTGCTTAATTAGCCTGCCTAGAGCTGCGGTTGCTCGCGGGCGAACGCTTGCATACTCGACTTTGTTATCGAGTGCTTATGCATTTGTTTTAATCTTTCTTAACGTGCTGACATCGGGTTCCCGACCTAATTTGTGACCCTGATTCTAAACATTTTCAAGCTCTCAGTCTTCTAAGAACCCGACAGCGTTTATTGTAATAATATGCGGACACAAGTTTCTCGGCTTGATTTGTGCCCCTAGTTTTAAACCTTTTCGGGCTATCAGTCATATAAGAACTTGATTCGCCACCGGTCGTTGTGAATATGAAGTTCTCGAGCTGAATCTTTACCGTTGGATTTGTCCTGTTAAGCTATCTGGTGCTTATAACCCTGATCTATTGATCTTCCTTTTTTTGGCACCCGCTCACTCTCATGTTTTTAGACTAATTTTTACGGTAGATTCTTAAATTTCTGGAGCCTGTTGCATTCTCGTTTCATAGCTTTTCATTGCGTAGCTTTATCGTGATAGGATCATAACTAGTGATTTGTTTACCACAAATCACAACTAGAAATTAGAACTCTAATTTTATTCATCACATTGAAGAATTACATGCTAGATGTAGCCGAAAAAAGTAAAGGCAGAACATTTTGACAAAGTCTTTCTTTTGCTTGACAAATGTCTACTAGGTACTGATAGCACGCGTCGTCGGGCGCGCTATATTTAATACTTATAAATTTAAACGACTTACTTGCTAACAGAAGATAGCAGCGAGTCGAGTCTCGATCCGCAGGGAC
>JAOWBR010183836.1:0-10538 GCA_028571145.1 Dionaea muscipula | reverse complement strand
CCAGGATTCCAATGATCCTGAAACTTGGTATACATACCAAACACAACATAAGAAACATCATGGATCCCCAAGGCGTCATCTCCTAATCCTAGATTTGGAGATTCATGAACCTGACGCCATGGAGCCCTGGCGCCACAAAGAACCCTGTCGCCACCCATGTCAGCGCCATCGCCTTGGATCAACATATGCTGAGAATACATAACACAGTGGTCCTGTCTGGGTGACTTGGAGCCCCCGAGCCAGGTATGTCCGAGCCATTGAGCCGGGTCCGCTCTGTAGGGAAAAATCTTACCTCCGCCAAGTTCCTCCAACAGGCCCGTCCCGCAGTGAATATATGCCGGATCTCGTCCGCATTTCTGTCTTAGTGGTCCTGTCTGGGTGATCTGGAGCCCCCGGGCCAGGTTTGTCCGCACCGCTGAGTCGGGTCTGCCCTGCAAGAAGACGACTCTTACTTTCTCATTTTAGGCATATCTGCTTCTCTATTTTGCATTTGTATATGTGTTTGTGTGATTGAAGGCATGCAAGACATCTCAACTCACCCGTTGCCTTCAACGGTTCCCTCATCTCCTAGTAGGTCGGATCCGTCCAGCCTCGGAGTCCCTCACCCGTTGCTTTCAACGGTTCCCTCACCCGTTTCCTTCAATGGTTTCCTCACCTCCTTATAA
The DNA here is from genome assembly GCA_028571145.1 of Dionaea muscipula. Taxonomy (NCBI): domain Eukaryota; kingdom Viridiplantae; phylum Streptophyta; class Magnoliopsida; order Caryophyllales; family Droseraceae; genus Dionaea; species Dionaea muscipula. Next base: position 9,873 of record JAOWBR010183836.1, on the reverse strand, counting down.
GCTTGATCCATCCCGCCTCGGAGTGTGCGCCCGTGGTCCGGGGATGCCCCCCACGGAAGAGTTGCGGAGTACACCGGGACTTCGATGATTACCTCCTGAAGGTCCTAGGTGCTGACCGCCACCAGAATCTTTCCAGGTACATCATTTGGCGTTGTCCCGAGGAGTTCTAGAGAATTGGAGAATTGCAATCGGCCGGGTCGCTCCCGTGTCGATGATCCAAAATCGGGACCACTCCCGCACAGTTGACGGTTGTTATCCCATCTGAAAGGTGAAAACTTCTGCGATGAAAGAAGGATAACACCCGCACACCCGCCAGCTGTGGCCCTTCTGCGACTACTCAGCCGCTATTGATCAACCAGTCGGTCAATGACTGCTTCTATCTCACCGGCTGTCAGATTCGACTGATCGGTCGTCTACACCAGCCGTTATTGGCATGCTTACTGATTAGGCTTGACCACTCGGTCGCCATTATGACCAACTCCCACACTATTACGTCATTTGATCTTCAGCTGCCTAAGTTTTCTTATTAAATTTCTCAGTCACAACTTCCAGATTCTAAGGCCGAGATTATCATTGTATAATTGGCTTCTCAGTATGGGCCCGATCTCTGGATAGCAGTAATTCCCGACCGTTCCGTTGCCTATATGTACTTCGGGAATTTTAATCCATATCTATCTCGATTAGCACGGATTTAAACCCGCTAACCATCAAAGTCGGGATAATACCTGCCGACTGCTCACTCGTTATTATTCTCAGGCTTTTCAATGCCTACCTTTGGGCCAATCAGCCCTTATACATACTTTCGATTCACTAATCAATTAGGCTTGACCATTCGGTCGCCTATAAGCAAAGTCGGGACCATTCCCGCCGGCTGTTCGGCCGTTCACCGCTTCTAACTCATTGGTCGTCAAGACTGACTTCTCCGCCATCTTTAGCTTCTCAACTGTTTCAACGACCATTCGACCGCAATTATATCTTTAGCTTCTCAACCACAGCCCCCAGATTCATAAAGCGAATTTACGGCGTCAAATGGTCACTATTCACTTAAAAGTCGGGGATTCCGCCCGTCGGTCGTTCGACCAATTATTTTATCTTTGGCCACTTAGCTTCTAGCATGGATTCGTCGGCCATGGCCCGTTCTTCATCATCGATTATGAAGACCGACCATTCAGTCGCTGCTATTATGATTCTTGAGGATGTTATGACATTTGAATGTCCTTCCCTCGATCGATATTATTTATTCTGACTTATCAATCAACGGCCATCGATCGCCTTCAATCCATAAGCGATGATGTTCGACCATTCGGTCACCAGTATCCTCTATTTTAAAGTTATCACACTATCTAACCATCGTTGCTACGTGTTCTAATTTCAGGATTGTCCTCATCGGCTTCTCAGCCGTCCTCACCGGCTCCTCAACCGCCATCTCCGGCTCCTTAGACGCCATCACCGGCTCTACTGCCGTCATCCCCAGCTCCTCAGCCCTCATATACGGCTTTACAGCCGACGCTTCGGGCCTTATAAAGCCAAGTGCTTCTGGCTTTTCAGCCAATGTCGTAAGTATGGGCTTTAATCAATGACTTTATCTGGGACTAATTGTGTCCAATATTTGTAGGCGCGCGGGACAAAAGGATTCCTCTTGGCGCCAAATGTTGGTAATTTCTACAGGCCCGCAGGACGCAAGGATCTCTACCTAGCGTCAACCTCTTGGCGCATGCCCAATTCAAACGAAATCCTCGGCAAGCGCATCCTCACTGGGTAAATTCTGTCCATTCATTTCATGGACCACGTGGCGACAGAGTTCGTCCGGGTTGTCGATCCAGCTCGACACCCCCGACCCCTTCTTTTAGACCGACACCGGTATCCAAAGCCCAGGCTAACCAGCTTCCAAGAGACCTCTCAACCCCCTTTGCATGCGAGCCCGCTCAGGCGGATTGGCTCGAACTTTGCCTACGTAGGTTAGGTCATAGCTGACTTGTTTTGTAACTTCGCAGTGCGAACTACGTTCGTACTACGAAGTTGAGGGATTGATAATATCGGGGAAAATATCTCCTGGGGATATGTGGCCAGACGGTCCGAAATTGGACCGTCCGGCCTGACCCGAGCCCTCGGTCAAACCCGGTCAACCCCGAACAAACCCGATCGAACCCATCCCGAAAGATTCCCCATCTCGCCAAGAGCGTGTGGGCGTTAACTGTTCGTCAATCGGAGCTCAAACGAGCTCAAACGGACTTCCGAAAATTCCCAGTGCAAATCGGCTTGCCTGTCCGATATGGCCTGCTCGGCATGCCTGCCCGGCGTGCTTGCCCGGCCGCCGGCCCGATCATCGGCCCGACCCGATCTTCATGCCTATAAATATGCCTTCACCCTTCATTTTCGCATGGGGACTTCTCTCACCACCGTGGCCAACCAAGCCTGACCGGACTTCCTTGCCCGGAGCCTGCCCGGCACCTGCCTGCCCGACAGTGCCTGCCCGGCCTGACTAACCTTTTGACTTGCTCGGGCCCCTTGATCAGCTCGGCGCTGACCTGCCCGGGCCGCTTGGCCTGCCCGGCAATGACCTACCCGACCTTCTTGACCAGCCCGACACCCTGCTTGCCCGACCTCTACGGCCTGCCCGACATCCCTTGACCAGCCCGGCGCTGACCTGCCCGGCCTCCACGGCCTGCTCGGCCTCCCCGGCCTGCCTGGCACCTGCCTGCCCGGGCTTCCTCCCTGCCCAGCCAGCCTTGGCCATTTCCCGACGTGGCCTCGCTCGGGCGTGCCTCTCTCGGCCGAACGCCCGTTCGGTGATTTTCGCCCTCTTATCCATCCCGCTTGAATGATCTATTTCCCTCCCTTTCTTGTATCTCCCGGTTCTTCTCGCACATAGGAGCTACCGGTCATTTTAGGCACACGCTGACTTAAGCATCAGAGCGGTCACCCCGAGGTCACATCTTGGGGTACCCTCTGAACTGTTTGCTCATCCCTCTTAGGTTATCTCTAGGAGATGATCGGAATCATCTCCGGATCACCTTTCACTCCTCCCCCAGGCCGATCGGATCCTCTCCACCGGCCGAAGCGGCCTCACCCCGATCGGATCCGGGCTTTGATGATCTCCTCTGGAGGGTCCTAGGTGCTGACCGTCCTCGAAATTTTTCCAGAAGCATCACTACCCAAGAGTGTATCCTTACTTGTTGCACCTTATGGAGCCTCCCCTCACTGGGAAGTCATCGGTGGACGAAGAACACCGGAACCCATTACGCGAGTCCTAGCTGAACCGTCAGCTTTGATACCACTTGTTGGGGATCGGGGAGACCGTCAGAGGGGGGGCCCAACTTGAAATGACGACTGACTACCCACACCCGTACTTGGATAGCACTTCCCAGGAGGTCACCCATCCTCTAGTTCAAGCACGCTTAACTGCGAAGTTCTGATGAATTCTGCTCCACGAGAAGTGGTTAACCAGGTAGTAATATAGTCATCATATCTTTTTCATATAAACATTTCTTTTTCCTCCCCGATGTGGGTTTTTCCTTAATTCACCACTTGGCTCCCCCATGAATCACAGCTGCACAATCATTTCACATTCCTCACTCAACAAGTGTCTGTGTCACTTCCCAAGAGTGTATCCTGATAAGAAATCTGAAAGCGGAAACAATCTCTCAACCTCACTGAAACAATGAATCGAGAAAAATCACAAAGCAACACTCAAAAGAGACAAAGGAGAAAATCGATTCTCACTTCTGGGAAGAACACTTAGAACTTTTTCACCTAGATTTACAAAATCACCAGTGTACTGATTCCCTCTTGGGAACCCTGTATATATAGAGAATTATAACCAATAAGAATGTTACATGTGTACCTAGGTTGTAACAAACTCTGGAACATACTCCTAGGTCAGCTAACTAGCACACAACCCGCGGTAACTAACTGACACTCAACCCAATGATCGGGGCATCAACCTTTGTGGCGTTGCTTCCCTTGAGTAAACTACCTGTGACAATGATAGCCATCGCCATCCACATTCAGCATTGATCCCAATGCCAAACCTTGTCCTCATATCCTAGGACACCATAAATAATATCCATGCAAGAGGATTTGTCCATACAACATCAAAATCACAAGTTAGAGTCAAGTGTCGCCATAAGTCAAAAGCTTGAGAACCGTCGTCACAGACTTCCCATCGCCATGGCGTCACCTGAGCCTAACTCTCAAACCATATCTCCTAGAGACCTAAAACTTGGTACACATACTAAGTAGAACATGACAATCATCATGGATACCCAAGGCGTCAAAGAATCATCTTGGATAAGGAGATCCATCCAACCGTCGCCATAGTATCCACGGCGTCAATCAAGCCTGCCACCACCATGTCGTCGCCATCACCTTGAATCTTCAACATATGCTGAGAAAATCTTAATAGTTCTTCTGGTTATTCTTCTTTCATCTGTTCTCTTTGGCTTTGTCGGACAGGAATTCGGTCAGGTGTCCGTTCTTTAGGAGGGTTGCTACCTCGAACCTCAATGCGATGCAGTCTGCAATTGTGTGGCCGTGATCTTCGTAAAATTCGCACCACTTGTTCGTGTCTCTCTTTCCTCCGGGGTTGGGTTTTCTTTCTGGCCATTTGACCGTATTCCCCATTGTCTTCATGATTGTGACTACCTCCAGAGGTTCAATGTTTAGATTGTACGGGGGAATGTTCGGCCGTTCGACTTTCTTTGTTCGGTCGTACACCTGATGCTCTCCCCTGGACTTCTTGTGCTGGACAATGAATGACCCTCCGTTTTGACGTCGATCGGCAAATTCGGAAGACCTCCGTCGTTAATTCTTTTCGTTCGAGCGACCTGATTATCCTTGTTGTCACTCCTGGTCGGTCGGGGACAGGTCGATTTACCTCATCTTCTTCCTATTTGATATGGGCCCATGCCTTGGAGAGTACGTCTTCCATCGTCTTGCACAGGTACTTAGTTAATTCTTTGTAAAGATCTGACTCGGGCAGCAATCCTTTTCGAAGTGTTGTGATAGTTGTTTCGACATGACAATGAGGGATTAAAACCTTTTCTCGGTTGAAACATCCGACGAAGTCCCTCAGGGGCTCACCCCTTCTCTGTTGAATTCGGTAAAGATCGTCCGAAATCTTTGTGATTTTCCTGCTACATGCAAAGGGCTTGACAAAGATATCGGTTAGTTGAGCAAAAGAAGAGACAGATTGGTTAGGGAGACATGTATACCATTGTAAGGTCGGGCCTATGAGGCTGATACCGAACACTTTACACATGCAGGCCTCCCTGACTCCGTTTGGAATCGCCACCAGTAGCATTCTTTGTTTATACTGAGCTATGTGGTCTTCAGGATCCGTTGTTCCGTCGTAGAGCTTAGTGCTGGGGAAGTTGAACTTCTTGGGCATCTCAACCGACGTGATGACTTCGTCGAACGGAGAATCCGTGAAGCTATTCCAGACGGTTTTCTTGATTGGTGTGGACAGCCCTAGTATCCTCTGGATTATCACCTCTATCTGTTCTAGTCGCTGGGCTAGAGACGGATCGTTCGTTGGGACACCTGCAAGAACATCATGGTGGTCAGTAGCTGTGTCAATCGGAGTATGTTCTCTCCTTAATGAAGGAGAAGGCTGTAAAGGATGTGAGAGGGGAGGAATCGTAGGCCCTGAAACCCTATTGGCGGTCGCTGTTGGTAAGGACTGCGTGTCGAACGGCTGTATTGGGATGGACGAGGATCCGTTCCGTGGCGGGGTTGTTCGATCCGGTGTTTAAAAAGACGCAGACAAGGTCTCCAATTGCGTTTTGAGCGTCTGGTTATCTTATCGGACGACATCGTTTTCTTTCTCTAGGGTTTGGAGGCGTTGGGCATTCTCTTGGACTTGTGCTGTCAAGAGAGCCAGTTGAGCAGTAAAGTCGGTTGCTGAACCGTTGGTAGTTCGGCCTTCCATTCTTCTCCTCCTTAAAATCTTGATTATCATGTGCCGAGTATGTCAGTACCCCACGGTGGGCGCCAAATTATTCGCGCCAAATCTTATGCGATCGACGATACAGAAAAGGTCCTGACCACTTGGGCTAGACGATCAAAAGGTTATTGGAACACAGAGTAATCGAAAAAGTATATAATAGAAGAATAGACAATGAAGGAGAGAAAAAAGAACCGAAGGATTTCAAGATAATATAGATGCTGAACGGATGATTCTCCAAAGGAATCGAAGGTGGTTCTTGAAGTTCTGAACGGACTGAAATGCAGTCTTTGGGGGTGAATGGCGAAATCCGAGCGATCGACAGCGGGTCAAGCGAGAGGTAATCGAAGTGCTGAACTTCTTGGAGCAATTATGAAGACAAGACTTTTAAAGCGGTCTTAGTAACTGAGTGAATGATTGGGAATGAATTAATGAAAAATATCGCCTGGGTTTAAAAATAGGAGTTTATATAGGGCCTTTTGTCGGTTAGCTAGTTGGTTGAAGTTTGTTATATCTTTGACCGAGTCAACTTGGGGAGGTTGGGTTGGTTGTAACTGATTATCCGACCGGTCCTTTGCTTGTCTATTTTTTGCTGAAGCGGTCATTTCGACTTGGTCAAACCAGGCCTAGTGGGCCTAGGCCCATACGGATATGAGCCATTTATGGCTAAGCCCAAAATTTACTAATATAGTTTCATTGTCAGCTTACCTGCTATTTCTAGTTAGTTAGCAAGATAGATGAATTTTCTATGTTGTATGGACTTTACTTGCACTAGTACGGTTTTCCTGTCATGCATTCTCTAGGAATTTGGTTGGCTTAGGCTAGTTTAGGCTTGAACAAATCCATGACAATTAATTTTTGTGCACTTATCCAAGTGTGTGGTTAAAAGATGATGCGGCATGCATAGCTAGAAATTTTAGTAAGCACAAGTCTCCTTATCTATGAGTGAGAAAGTTGAGAGCCACATAAATTAGAATACTGTAGTGGTTTTTATTGCGTTAGTGAATTGAATTTTGGAATTTTAGGGACTTGGTTTGTGTGAGTTTGAATGCTGCTTAAGAACTGACGATTACCAATAATTTTTTATTTAATTTGAGCCTTCAGAGTTAATTTTTATTCATTCCAATTGCTCCCCACTTGAGCCTTAAGTAAACACTATTTCCCCTCCTTCCGAATACCCTCTTTTTGCGTCTCAGATATTTTCTGCAGATTTTTGCTCTAGGTGTTTTGGGTGTATTTTGTTGGTAAGTTGGAAAAACAAAATGATGCAAAGGGGTGATGAAAAAAAAGAGAAAAAAGATGAATGAAAGAAAAAGAGAGAAAGAAAAAAATCAAAGAAGAAGAAAAAAAGGGGAAGCGGAAAGAAAAGAAAAAGAAAAATTCATCGAGATCGAAAAGAAGAAATATGAATGATAAAAAAGTTTGATGAAATTTTGACATGAGGAAAGAAGAAAAGCAAGTGGAAATGAGAAAGAAGAAGTAGGAAAAGAAAGAATTGTTTTTGTCCATTAGCTGCATGTATTCCTGATCAGTTTACCTTTCCTAGTAATTAGTTGGATTCCCTTTTCTTCCTTTTTCCTTTCCCTGGTATGACTCCTTTTCCCCACATTTATTGCCTACTTCCTTTAAAATTGGTTATTTGATCTTAAGCAGTTTTAGGTGGTAAGATCGGCTGTAGTCTCTAGAATTGAATTCTATTACTAGTTCAATATTTACTGGTCTACAGTTTAGGATTGCTTAAATTTTTCCTGGGTGCTCTGCTTTGACTAGCTCCATGAGTGACCTTTCCCGACAATTAGTTGGATTCCCTTTTCTTCTTTTTTCCTTTCCTTGGTCTGACTCTTTTTCCCCACATTTATTGCCTACTTCCCTTAAAATTGGTTATTCTGATCTTAAGCAGTATTAGGTGGTAAGATTGGCTGTAGTCCCTAGAATTAAATTCTATCACTAGTTCAATATTTATTGGTCTACAGTTTAGGATTGCTTAAATTTTTCTTGAGTGCTCTTCTTTGACTAGCTCCATGAGTGACCTCCTGCTATTTATTTATACACATCCCTGTGAGTTGTGGAGCTAGCTCTTGTGTTGAATTTATTCCCTGTTTATGCATGTTTGGTCTTAAGGTAAGATGGTTAAACTTGGATGCACACAGACACGCCTTGGTTGTTCTTGTCCAGCTAGTTGATATTAGTCATTTTCTGTTTGAGAATTATGGCAGGGTAAACTTGGAATGTGTAAGGGTAGTTTCGAAGCTTAGTTGTTCATACTTTTCATGATAGCTTGCTAAGGGACTAGCAAGGTTTAAGTTGGGGAGTGTGTTGAGACGCAGAAAGTGCGCTGAACGCATTCTTAATTGATGCTAAGCAATATTCCTTTAGGTCCTAAATGCATAGGTTTTACATGTTTATCATTTATATGTGCATTACCTGTTTCGCGGATTTTACTCGTTAATTTCATGATGTTACAGGTTGGTGCCGAGCCGAGATGCTAATGGACTAGAACTCCACGTGTGTCACGCTTCCATGCAGGCCCGAGGAGTTGTAATTGAGCCCGGACCGTGCTTGGATGACGAAAACACAGCCCAACTCGATTAAAGCTTGTCACGACTGTGACGCATTGGTCACGACTGTGTTAGGTCTCTGCACAATGTTTATTTAAACATTGTGCCCTGCAGCGATGGCTCCTTCTTCCACTCTTAACCTAGCAACCTGCAGACGCGGCTGCAGCATAGATTCATCATACCTGGAGATCCTAAGGCGGTGAAAAACTCGGGAGCGTAAAGAGCAGTCGACGACCATCTTCTATTAAAATCCGGCAGGTTAAATATACCGACGGAATGGCAAGAACGAGATCTACAGATTTGGTATTCATTCTTAGGCTTAGATTGAAGGGAGCCCCGGGCGAATGGGGCCCCGACGGAAGCGTGCGGCACTAGTTTGGTGCGTACATTGGGCAACAAAAATTTTTCCGATGACTAATCTTGCAATATTGGACTCAAGCAGCCCCAAACACGCAAAGGGGTCGACCACGGCCGAGCCAAAATGGTCCGGCCGAGTCGAGCATCTTTCTGCTCGAAACTGGTGAGCGACACGGCCGTGTCTAGAAGACGCGCCCATGACAGGAAGACCCCGACACGGCCGTGTCGCAGCGACACGGCCGTGTCGGGCCTTGCTACGAATGCAGAAAACAAAATCGATGAACAATGCATAAACTAAATCGAATGCACATCGAAAATCATCGCAGCAGATCAATCACATACGCATATCACATACACATTCAACCACCGGAATTCTAACCGGTTACAGCCCAATCCTAGTGCGTGAATCATGCGTAAAAAGGATGCGATAAACCTAAATTGAAAACTTACAATCGAGATGAAAATCTTGGTTTTATTTCTTCAATTTTATCGTCGATGACGGAGGAAAGAGATCGTGCCGCTGCCGCCTACGATCCACCGTCGCACGCCGCTACTGCTGCTGGTGTTGGCCGCCGTGCACCACCCTGCTGCTACTGCCTGGTGGTTGCCGCCGGCTGCTATTGCTGCCGCCTGATGCTGCTGCTGGCCGCCGGTGAGGAGAAAGGGAGGCAGGGGCGGCGGTGAGAAGGAAGAGGAAGAGGGCAAGGGTTTTTTCCACCTTTCAATCTTCCGCGGTTTTTCCTCTGATATCTAGGGTTCAATTAACTTCTGTAGTCAGCAACTGACCTAGTCGCCTCCTTTTATAATGGTTTCCCGTAACATTAAAATTAACGCTACAACCATTAAATCCTTAGGCGAACCGTGACACCACTTAGGCAACCTCGGGGACCAAACAAGATAAAATAATTCGAGACTTTCATCTCCGATTTATCTAACTCGTATTTATTTTAAACCGAACGTAATGGTGATTTTACTCCCCCGTTAATAATCCGATTTAATTTAAATACTATAGAT
>JAOWBR010183825.1:0-10539 GCA_028571145.1 Dionaea muscipula | reverse complement strand
AATAAATTAAAGTTCTTCTTTGTCGAGGAGAAAAGGAATTTATTTGATTAAGTTAATTAATATGGTAAATAAAATATGTAGCATTTTAATTAATATTGCGGAATATTTTATTTTAATTTTAATCTATAGTATTTATTTTAAATCGGATTATTCGCGGGGGAGTAAAATCATCGTTATAATCGGTTTAATTTAAATGCGGGTTAGATTAACCGGAGATAAAGTCTCGCATTATTTTTTCCTGTTGGTCCCCGGGGTTGCCTAAGCGAGTTGCGGTCCGTCTAAAATTATAAAGGTTTTTTTTTACGTTATTTTTTAGCGTATGAAAAAACCTCTATATAAGGAGATGGCCAGGTTTATGATTTGACTACTGGTGGTCGTTAACCCTAAACTCTAGGTCAAACCTCGGAAGAGCAAAAGGTTGGAAACCCTAGTATTCCCCTCCCTTGGTCGGCCGCCCCTCTTCATCTCTCTCTCCTCCATCGCCGGCGACCGACGACACCACAGCAGCTGGGAGCAGCGCCGGCAGCAGCTAGTTGCCACCACCAGGCCGCCGCCTCTTCTCCTCTTCCAGCGGCAGGTGCAGCAACAGCAAGGCGGCGTGGACAGAAGCAGTGGCAGCAGGGCCGTGCATCTCCTTCTTCTCCTTGGACGGACGGCGACAGCAGGGCCGAGCAGCAGCAGCGCGTCGCGCAGGGAGCGACAGCGGGTGATCATCGTCATCTCCTCGTTGTCGGCAGCAATACTTGAAAGGAAAATGATTACCGAGATTGTCATCTCGTAGGTATGTTTTCTTTTAGGTTTATCGCGAAACCCTTTTACCACATGATTCATGCAAATTAGGTTTGGGCTGTAAGGGATTAGAATTGTCGTGATAATTTGTGTGTGATATCCATGTGGTTTATGTGATGCTGACATGTTTTCGTCGATGGTATTTTGCATGTTGTTCGATATCTGTTTCGATTGATTCATGTATGCATGCAATGTGTTCGATGAAACGCTTCTGTGAAGCACAACAGAACGCGACACGGCCGTGTCTCTCTGACACGGGCGTGTCGCCTTATGCTGGTCACGGCCGTGTCCATTGGACACGCCCGTGTCGAAGCCCAGGTTCGAGCACTCTGTTGCTCGATTCGGCCGGGCTATTTTAGCTCGGCTGTGGCCGACCCTAATATGTTTTTGGACATATTTAAATGCATTATTACAAGATTAGTCATCGGTTAAAATTTTTGTTGTTCACCATACGCACCGGGCTAGATCCGGACGCTTCCGTCGGGACCCCGTTCGCCCTGGGCTCCCTTCAAATTAAACACAATTTCCTCTCCTTCAAAATATCCTACTTTTTGCGCCTCAGAGTTTTTCGCTGTTGATTTTTGCTCTAAGGTGTTTTGGGGATGTTTTGATGGTAAGTTGGATAACAAATGAAAGGGTGGTGTGAAAAAAAAAGAGAGAGGATGAATGAAAAAAAAATAAACAAGAGGAAAATCAAAGAAGCAGATAAAGGGAAGCGGAAAGAAAAGAAGAAAATTCATCGAGCGACAAAAAAAAAAGAAGAAAGGAAAATGAATGTTGAAAAAAATTCTTGATGGAAAAGTAAGGCATAGAGGAAAAAAAAGCAAGTGAAAATGAGAAAGGAGTAAGAAGAAAAAGAAAGAATTATTTTTGTCCACTAGCTGCATAGGTTTGTATTCCTGATCAGTTTACATTTCCATGAAATTAGTTTGGTTCCCTTTTCTTTTACTTTTATTCTCTCCCTGGTCTGACTCATTTCCCATATTTTCACCTACTTCCCTTAACATTGGTAATTCTGATTTTAAGCGGGCTAGTGATAAGATTGGCTGTAGTCCCTAAAATTGAATTCTATCACTAGTTCAATATTAACTGGTCTACAGTTTAGGATTGCTTTAATTTTTCTATGAGTGCTCTGCTTTGACTAGATCCATGAGTGATTTCCTACATTTATTTATACATATCCCTGCGAGTTATGGAGCTAGCTCTTGTGCTAAAATTTATTCCCTGCTTATGCATGTCTGGCCTTGTAGTATGATGGATAACTTGGATGCACACACACACGCTTTGGTTGTTCCTGTCTGACTAGTTGTTAGTCATTTTCTATTTGATAGTTATGACAGGATAACTTGGAATGTGTAGGGATAGTTTCGCAGCTTAGTTTTCATTCTTTTCATGATAGCTTGCTAAGGGACTAGCAAGGTTTAAGTTGGGGGTGTGATGAGTGCATAAATTTGCGCTCATTACGGTCCTAATTTATGCCAAGTTAATAATATCATGGTCCTAAGAACATGAGTTTAATATGTATTTCAATTATATTGTGCAGTACCTGTTTTATGGTTTTCTTGTGTATTTTGTGTGTTTTGCAGGTAACCAACAGTGTTAGGGCCTCGGTGGGCCGTTCATGCGCATTATTGGTCGTTCGGGACGCTGCCATGCGGATCCGGGAAGCCGCGGGTGCGTCCAGAAGATGAAACGCGCGGCCCAACCCATATTTGAGCTAGTCACGGTCGTGACTATAGTGTCATGCCCGTGACCAGCTTCGGTCTTCGGCCTATTTATTTTCTCAACCTGCAGAATTGCGACTCTCTCTTCCACTCACCCCTAGACGGTCTACAGCAGCGACAAGGAGATCCAGAAGGCGTTTTCCACATCGGGAGCACTGAAGGCAGTCGACGACGATCATCCATACACATCCGGCGGGTCGAATATACCGACGGAGCGCATCTCAGCAGGATCTACTCGTTTGGTATTTTAAATCTTGGTTTATTTCATAAAGCTGCAATTTTTATTATGCCAATGCGTGGGACTATAAACTAAATGGTGGATCGATGATTCGCTTAGTCGTAGGATTGTGATTTGTGTATGCTGAACCAGAATTATCGTCTTTGGTAGATTGATACTTCATATTTTTCGTCATTTGTTGTTTGTGCCGTCTGTGACAATCGGCTAGTTGATTTGCATGTTAATGTATTTTCACCGAACCAAACAATCAATTGACGATCACATCCTAATATTTTAACTGCATAACCAACGGGAGTCGAACAAACGCTCAAACCCTAAGCCCCGAACGCGACCTGCTCAGGCCAGCGTTTCTGCCCTGGCGGAATTTACCTAGACACGGCCGTGACAATAGTGTCACGCCCATGTCCTTCATCTAGAGTCACGACCGTGGTTATTAATCACGGCCGTGACGAGCTCGAATTTGCACACGCGCTCGCTGCAGCGCTTTGGTTGAATTGTCGCTCATCCGGGTGACATCTATCCTTATTTTTATTGCTTTTTAATGATTGTTGAACCCGATTGAAACCCCATTTCAATATATCCTTCTAGGAATAAAGACTAATTCAACCTGCACAAAGAATTTGCAACCGTCCCGTGGATCGACCTCGACTCACCGCTAGCTTCTAGTTGGTAAGCCATGTCATATAAATTTTAAATATAGCACACCCGACGACGCGTGCTATCAGTCGCCGCCGGCTTCTCAGACACAGGCCTCAGACTTTTGTCCACGTGAACCAGTTAAGCCTGACTCAATTTTAAAGTTCATAGTCTGCACTTCGTTTGCACTATAAACATGGGGGATTGATGACATATGGGGAAATTCCCCCATACACGTGGACAAAAGGACAAATGATACGAGAGACGCAATCGGGCTTGCCGACGCTCGGACCGGGACCGGACGGATCCAGCAGGATCACCTCGGGTGATCAGCCCGGGTGATTAATGAGCGCATGAAAGTACACTCAACACGTTCCTGATTTGTGCCAAGGTATTTATTTTAAGGGTTAAAGCACTTGAAATTACATGATATTTCATCTATGTTGCGCGATGCTGCGTTATGCGTTTTTGTTGTTATGTCATTGGTTTTACAGGTTGGATATGATCCGGAGCTTTAATGGACCGAGATTGGGCGTAACTCACGCTGACATGCGAGCCCGAAGCTTCCCGATCGAGCCCGGAACGCGCGCAGCTGAAGAAATCGCGGCCTAACCCAATTATAGCTAGTCGCGGCCGTGACAAGGGTGTCACGACCGTAACTGGCCCCTGTACGCAGTCTTTTTAATCGCAGCGTCTGCAACTTTGATCTCTCCTCTTCCTCTTCGAACCCTAGGCGGCGGCAGCACTCATTGGAGGCCCTTGAAGGTGAAATCCACCTCGGGAGCACGAGCAGAGACGACGATAATCATCCTTTCACACTCGACGGGTCAGATATTCCGATGAGACATGTGCCAATTGAATCCGATCATCTGGTACATTGACTTTTTAGGCCGAGTTCACCAAAGCTTTGATTTTTATATGCCAATGGTTCAGATTTGTAAACCTAGATGTAAGATTGATGATTCGCCTGTTGTTAGCATTACAATTCGATGTACAATTGTGAACCTGCGCTATTATTCTTTTGAGTGATTTGCGTTGGATTATTTTCATTACTTGGTTTGATTATGCCGTTCGTGACAAATCGGATAGATTAGACTGAATGATTAAATTATCCATTCCGAGCGCCGTCTGGTTCCAGGCATGCGCAACCTCCTTGAGGAATTCGTTGTAGACACAACCGTGACAACACAGTCACGATCGTGTCTAGCATACAGGGTCACGACCGCAATAGCTCTGCCAAGGTCGTGATACGCTTTATCCTACACGCTGTTGGTTGTTGTTGCCTTCGGTCGAGTCATCGCCTCGCGAGATGACATTTATCATTCATTTGATCGCTTTTAATTACTGCTTGAACCCAATTGAACCCACGTTCAATATATCCCTCTACTAGGAGCATTAATTGATTCAACCTGTAGGATTTACAACCGTCTCGTAGATTGATCTCGACTCACCGCTAGCTTCTAGTTGGTAAGCCGTGTATTTATATATATTAAATATAGCGCGTCCGACGATGCTCGCTATCATTTTGGCGCCGTTACCGGGGACGGTAGCTAAATTTTTAGGTTGAAATTAATTTTTATTTCTAGTTGTACTTTACTTTTGAGTCTTTTTATTTTTATTTTTAATTCTGATTTATTATGATTCCTGCATTCTGTTAGTGTGTTATTTTTATCCTACGCTCTAGTTTAGTTATTGAACACATTGAACAGGAGGGAGGACGGGCAACCTGCCCAACCTTCCAAGGGACAATAGTTGGATAAGCAGAATGAACTTTTCTTTGTAAATACGCACATTTTGTTTTTCCGTAGAGTTTTAGTTGTTGCGTCGTCTTGAAAATTTTTTTAGTTGTCCGGAATTTCTGTTGTTCTTCTCCACACTTTGGTATTAACAAGGTTGCTGGTAGGCAAGTTGGGGGGCATGGAAGCCGGAAGTTTCTTGTTAAATTTTCAGGATGCTTCCGCGGAGTTTTGGGTTTCCTAACTTCACCTCCCGGCTTGCGCCATCTATCAGCAGCGTTGTTACTGCTACTTCAAAGATTCTCTTTGGAGTAGTGGATGCCACTCCTACCAACCCAATGCACATCGGGTTGTAGGGACAACAACATTGGAGAGACGCAGAAGGACCGGGTAGATGATAAAAGTTTTTCAAAGACATTTCCCTTTCTGTTATTTCCATTTCTGTTTCTGTTTGCTGCTGTTTTTCTTTATTTCTTTGCAGGTCAGCTTGCACGGATCACAGATCCTTCACAACTTTCAGGTGACTTCTTTCCACTCTCTCACAGGATTTTTGAGGATTAGTTAGGGGGAGTGGAATGCGCTTTAATTTTTCGCCTTCTTTTAAAATTTTGGCATGCTTTTTAATGCACTTAGCTTTGTTATCTTCTAGTATGCTGCATGATGTTTGAATTCTCTATGCTGTATGGACAATATTACATTATTACGGTTCTCTTTTTCATATTTCTCCAAGAATTTGATTAACTTAGGCTAGTGTAGGCTTGGGCGTCCATGGAATAAAATTTTATGCACAATAATCTAAGTCATGAGGTAAGATAGGATGAAGCATGTGTATTTAGGAAATAAACCTCTAGCATGAGTTTTTCTAAGTGCTGAAAGTGAAAAGCGTGTGTCACAAAATTAGAAATAGGTGACTTCCTGCATTGCGCTTGTGAACTGGAACTAATAGGGGATTGAATCTAGTGGTAAGGCTAGTGAATGCTTAAGAAATGAGAAAATTCAATGCTATTTCTTTGATTTAAATTTTGAGCTTCAGATATTTTTCACGCATGTCCCTTTTTGTACCCCTATTAAGCCAAACAAGTAGAATTCTTCTACTTTGCACCTGTGAATTTTCTAAACTTGGAGTTAAGCCTGCGGGATTTTCTGCCTATCTTAGTACGGTCCGAGTGATTTTAAAATGTCTTCATAGGGATGCCTTGACATGAGGAAAAAAAATGGAAGAAAGGGGAAGTTGAAAAAAATTGCGAAAGAAAGCAGAAAAAAGCAAATGAAAAAAAGATTGAAAAAATGAAAAAAATAGGGGCCTTGAAAAGAAAGAGGAAAGAAGTTAAAAATATATAAATAAAAAAATGGTCTGCTGTGAATGAAAAGGAGAAATGAAAAAAAAGCAAGAAGGTTGGAAAGAGTTTTGGTATGAGTTTTGCATGTGAATGGTCGTTCACCTTGTGAAGGTTTTTTGTGACGTTCCCTTCTTGCTTTGGATACCATTCCTTCATTCTCCCTTCATTTTATTATCTCCTATTTTTATTAAGCCACAAACACAATTCCCTGCTGCATTGAAATTTCTAATATCAAGCAACATTTTATGTGAGTTAGTTGGTAGTCCTTCTGGTTGGTTCCTATCATTGGTTCAATGTAGGATTGTCACCTAATTTAGGAAAACCTTCTTCTTTGAGTGTTTTGCTTTTGATAACTCTATGAGTGAACATCCGTCCACACTGTATAAATTTTAATTGTCTGTGAGTTATGGAGTTGCACTTGTGTTATGTTTATTTTTCTGAATACACTTGCTTGGGTTAGAGGCATGCTGGTATGACTTGGATGGACACACACACGTTCCATGGTTGTTTCTTGACTTGCTAGTACGATTAGTTATTTTCTATATGGGATTTATGACTTGTATAACTGGAATATGTAGGAATTTTTTCGCTACATAGTTTATTTCATTCTTTTCATGTTAGTTTGCTAAGGGACTAGCAAGGTTTAAGTTGGGGGGTGTGATGAGCGCATGAATGTGTGCTCAGTACGTTCCTGATTTGTGCCAAAGTATTTATTTTAAGGGTCTAAGCACATGAAATTACATGATATTTCGTCTATGTTGCGCGATGCTGCGTTATGCGTTTTTGTTGTTATGTTATTGGTTTTACAGGTTGAACATGATCCGGAACTTTAATGGACCGAGATTGGGCGTAACTCACACTGACATGCGAGCCCAAAGCTTCCCGATCGAGCCCGGAACGCGCGCAGCTAAAGAAATTGCGGCATAACCCGATTATAGCTAGTCGTGGCCGTGACAAGGGTGTCACGACCGTAACTGGCCCCTGTACGTAGTCTTTTTAATCGCAGCGTCTGTAACTTTGATCTCTCCTCTTCCTCTTCGAACCCTAGGCGGCAGCAACACTCATTGGAGGTCCTTGAAGGTGAAATCCACCTCGGGAGCACGAGCAGAGACGACGATAATCATCCTTTCACACTCGACGAGTCAGATATTCCGACGAGACGTGTGCCAATTCAATCCGATCATCTGGTACATTAACTTTTTAGGCCGAGTTCACCAAAGCTTTGATTTTTATATGCCAATGGTTCAGATTTGTAAACCTGGATGTAAGATTGATGATTCGCCTGTTGTTAGCGTTACAATTCGATGTACAACTGTGAACCTGTGCTATTATTCTTTTGAGTGATTTGCGTTGGATTATTTTCATTACTTGATTTGATTGTGCCGTTCGTGAAAAATCGGCTAGATTAGGCGTTGGATGATTTCTTAACATTTAATTGAACCAACCAAACAAATAATGATTGCACCCTAATTTAATCTGTTGTTAAACGGACTTAGACTGAATGATTAAATCATCCAATCCGAGCGTCGTCTGGTTCCAGGCGTGTGCAGCCTCCTTGAGGGATTCGCTGTAGACACGACCGTGACAACACAGTCACGAAGGTGTCTAGCATACAGGGTCACGACCGCGACAGCTCTGTCACGGCCGTGACACGCTCTACCCTGCACGCTGTTGGTTATTGTTGCCTTCGGTCGAGTCTTCGCCTCACACGACGACATTTATCATTCATTTTATCGCTTTTAATTATTGTTTGAACCCAATTAAACCCACGTTCAATATATCCCTCTACTAGGAGCATTAATTGGTTCAACCTGTGAGATTTATAACCGTTCTATGGATCGACCTCGACTCACTCTGAGTATAGAGACACTGCTCTGATACCACTTGTTGGTCCCTGGTGAGGGGCTCTATAAGTTTAGAGGGGGGGTGAATAAACTTATAGGTTTTTTTTTAGATCTTTTTAAACAACTCAAAGTTGTGCAGCGGAATATATTTATATAGCCCCTTTTTAAAGTAAGTTTTCAAAGTTCTTTAATGTTACTGTTTTAATTAATATGTGTGTGTGTATGCAATGAAATGCTGTAAAAGAAATGACACAAAAAATTATAGAGGTTCACGGTGGTGTAATCCGCTACTCCTCTCTTCTCCCTGTGGTATGGGAGAAATTCTCTATTGTATCTGATACACCAATACAATAGTACAAAAATCAACTTAATGATTGTAAACTCCAACACAACTCCTTCGACGATGTGTCTTCAGCTGTTACCACACTGTCTGCTCCTTCACAACTCCTTGAGTTGCTTCAACAGCTTCAGTCCTTCGCCCCTTCAAATGCTTCAACTGCCTCTGATCCTTCACAACCCTCGGTTGCTTCACCAGCTTCGCAGCTGCTTCATAAGTGATGGCTTCACTGATCTCAGTCCTTCGTGGCTTCAGCACCACTTCACTGCTCTTCAAGAATAAAGTTGTACTTGAATGATGTTAAATCACAACAGTGATTCTTCGAGCCTTTGCTTGATTTATCTGATCTGCTCAGAGTTTGACTCAATTTCTAGATGAAACTTTGATGCTCAGAGATGCACGAAGAGATTTTAAATTCGCAGAATAATGGCTTATCAAAGATTGTCTTCTCCTTCTTCGTGCCTGGGTATATATAGCCTCTATGAGAATTATACCCGTTGGAGAGCCGTTGAAAATTGTTCTTCTTCTTCTCAATCCTCTGGCAATCCCGAAGATGGTGGATCTGATCTTGGTCTTCTTTCCTAAATCGCGCTTGCTTTTGAAAAGCTTCCTTGTACAGCTAGAGTTTCCAAATCTGACATTTCCTTTTACAAAAAGTTACCTTCTTTTTACATTGGTCAGAACCCGTGATCTTTGTCTTCTTTTTAACGTCTCCAATCATCAATATTAAACTCAAGGATTTGAATTTAATATTTGTCCAATCTTCGTCTCTGTGCAATCCTTCTTTTTAACACATGACATGCTTCTTTGACTTCGACTTCGAAAATCTTAGGTTTTGCAAACCCTAGACTGCCTCGGTCTCAACTGGTCTTTGACAAGCTCGATTCTGACACAGCTTTATCATCCTAGATTGCCTTCTTAAAGTTGTAACCTCGACTGCCTTCACAAGCCTCTGTCTCGACTGCTTTTACAAATCTTCGGTCTCGACTGCCATAGGACTTTGCAACCTCGACTGCCTTCGTGAAAGTACAACTTCGACTGCCTTTGTGAAACTCGATCTAGCCTGCCTTCTCAAATCCTCGGTCTCGACTTCCTTCTTGAGTTTCGGTCTAGACTGCCTTCAAACTTTGCAACCACGACTGCCTTCGTGAGTCACTGGTCTAGACTGCCTTCGTGGGTCTTCGATCTAGACTGCCTTAGTGAACTTCCAGCCTCGACTGCCTTTAGCAATTTGAATCCTAGACTGCCTCTGCACTTTGCTCCAGTCTAGACTACCTTAACACTTTACATCGGTCTAGACTGCCACTAGACCTTTCCTCAGTCTAGACTGCCTCAGTCAAACCGGGCTAAACAAGGCGTGTGCGGGATTTTTATGGTCGCCGGGTGAATTTTTGGGGGATCAGGCGAAGAAAGTGGAGTAAAAGGACCTAAACCCTAATTTTAGGGCTAGTGGAGGAATTTAGCTTAATTAGGTTAAATGATTAATGGGTTTAAAGGTTTAATGGGCATACAAGCCCATTTCCTCATGCATTGGGCTCACAAAAGAGCTGATGGGCTTTTAATATTAGTGTCGGGCTCAATTTATCATCGGGCCTGAATTAGGTGTTGATGGACTTTAAGCTAATGAGCCTGATCAATATATGAGAAGCCTGGCCCAAATTTATTGAATCTGTTGACCGAATTGATGGTTGACTGGATCTGAGGCATGTATCATCTTCAACCTCCAGCCAAGTGAAGCAACAACAACATGAAATCAGTAGTGAAAATGGAGGAGACCGAGCCCAAGCTACCGGGCGAGCACCATGGAGAGGTTACCCTGGGAGTTATTTTGAAAACCAGTAGGAATAGGCAAGAGCAAACAATTTTGATCGGAAGGATTCCTCTAATGAATTCCC
>JAOWBR010183814.1:0-10540 GCA_028571145.1 Dionaea muscipula | reverse complement strand
GAGCGGTGTGGCCTCATAGGATTTATATTATGTTTCTCCACTGCATGTTTATGATATTTTGATACTCTGATTTAGTGTTGGACTTGATGGTCATTTTGGATTTTATGGTTCCCCGTAGTGGAACTTATAGACCGAATGTTTGTATTTCATGTATGTTCGCTTTCAGGCATGATGTTTGGTTATCTTTATTTCGATAATGACCTATTTTATGATTTTGTATGATTTTCCTTCGGCTTCAATGACTCGTGGGTCACCGCATGGGTTATCGCCAGTAACACCCGGCTTAGGGGGTTACATTTGTGGTATCAGAGCAGGTCGGTTCATTACCGATTTGGCTCTATTTGAGACAGTTTTGAGTGTAGAATTTAGAGTTTTGTTTTCATGTTTTCTTAGAATGAGGCAACATCTCCCGTCATCCATAGGTATGTTTCCCGATTTACCATTTCAGTATTCGTTTTCTGTGCACTCATGTGCTATTTTTCTATCCTTGTGGATATCTAGAATGGTTAGTATGCGGACGGGAGCAGACACGACCCCATCTTCTGAGGAGACTCCCTGACAGATGGGACGACCCCCATTGACTAGGGGCAGACGCCCGATGATTGGTACGGGTGCCAATGCACTACCAGTGACACCTATAGCGACTGATGCGATAGGGTCTCGTGGATCGAGACTTTCCGACGAGGAGTGGGACATCATCCGCAAGTTCAGAGCGAGGAGAGCTGATGCATATGCTCGATATGCGGAGGTTTAGGGGGAGGAGATGGATGATGAAACCGAGGAGGTTGTGGTGCGACATCCACAGAGGGTTGACCTCATCCCGACACATGTTCCTAGAGGAGCACCACCTGTACCTACACCGACAGTGGTGGCTCATGCCGAGGAGGAGTTTCAGGGTCGACTATTTGACTGTTTCTTAGGGGCTAGACCTCTTACATTTGCTGGCACCATTGACCCCGTGGATGCTTGCAACTGGTTGATGGGACTCGAGCAAGTCCAAAAGAGGATTGGATACCCACTTGAGCATCGTGTGTCTTTGGCGACTTACCAACTGAGGGAGTCTGCTGAGTTCTGGTGGCTCGGACTAGAGAGGAGGTTCGAGACCAACCCTGAGGATTTAACTTGGGTAGTTTTCCTTACGGAGTTTGAGAGGAAGTTTTACTCGGCCCAGATGAGGGCACAGAAGAAGATCGAGCTTCTGGGCCTGAGGAAGAGGGAGATGTCCGTTGCCGCCTATGAGGCAAGATTTTCTGAGTTGTCACGGTTTGCATCGGAGTTAGTCTCCACTGAAGAAGCCCAAATGTTCCTTTTTCTTTAGGGGATGAACCCTGATCTCTAGGTGACTATTCGTGGTCTTCGTTGTGTTTCACTAGCTGACATGGTGGAGAGAGCCACCGAAGTAGAGAGAGGATTGTTCCTGTCTAGGGGTCTTTACCCCAAGAGACTGAGAGAGATTTTTTATTCCTCTAGTCAAGGGAAGAAGGGAGGATGGAAGAAGGGAGGTTCTTCTAGTCATCAGCCGCAGTCTAGTTTCCAATCTGGGTCATCTCGGACCTAGGGATAGCCGTGCATTCGATGTGGAGTGCGTCATTCATCAGGGGTGCGTTGTGACGGGGCGCCCATTGTCTGCTTCTCTTGTGGAAAGCCTTGATATAGAACTGCAATATGCAGATATGGAGGGAGTCAGTCTGGTTCTCAACAGAGTTAAATGGGACAGAGAGGGTCCCAGGGACAGCTTCGACCACCATCTCAGATTCAGGGACAGGGTCGGCCTGCAGCTTCGGCCACCACTGTTTAGAGGCCACCGTAGCAGATTGCGCAACAAACTGCTGCAAAGGGGAAGGGAGCTGCTTCTTCATCTGGACAGCAGCCGGGGAGGGTGAATGCCTTGACGCAGGAGGAAGCTGATGCTTCGCCCGCTGTCGTGCAAGGTACACTCTCCATCTCTTCTTTTCCTGCTAGAGTTTTGTTTGAATCTGGAGCCACGCATTTGTTTGCTTCACCTAGGTTCTTGCATGCTTTGTCTTCGCCCTTAGAGCTTCTTTGATTCTCATTTGCTTGTTTCACTACCTATTGGTAATTCTGTGGAGTTGTCTAGGGTATGTAGGGATTGTGTTGTGGATATCTGTGGAGTGATGATGCCGGTAGATTTGATTTATCTTGACATGAGGGACTTTGATATCATTTTGGGCATAGATTGGTTGGCACGACATAATGCTCATCTCGATTGTGCATTGAGGAGGGTGTTGTTCACTTTGGTAGATGGATCGGTTGTGGAGTTTGTAGGTGATAGACCTAAGACTTCGGTTTGTTTGATTTCGGCTTTGCATGCCAGTGACTTGTTGAGGAGAGGTTGTGTTGGATTTCTTGCTTCTGTGATTGACTCTGAGTTGAGGATTGAGACTAGGATTGAGGACATCCCAGTTGTGTGCGAGTTTGTAGATGTTTTTCCTGCGGATCTTCCTAGACTACCACCAGTTAGAGAGCTGGAGTTCATCATTGATTTGGCACCTGATACGAGGCCTATCTCCAAGGCACCGTATCGGATGGCCCCTGCTGAGTTGAGGGAGCTTCATGCACAGCTTCAGGAGTTTTTGAGAAAGGGATTCATTCGGCCCAATGTTTCATCATGGGATGCTCTTGTCCTTTTTGTGAAGAAAATGATGGAAGTATGAGATTGTGCATTGACTATCGTGAGATCAACAAGGTTACTATCAAGAATCGGTATCCCTTGCCGATGATTGATGACATTTTTGATCAGTTGCAAGGAGCACAAGTCTTTTCCAAGATTTATTTGAGATCGGGATACCACCAGTTGAGGGTGGATGACAGAGACATTCCGAAGACAACGTTCCGTACGAGGTATGGACATTATGAGTTCTTAGTCATGCCATCCGGCTTGACTAATGCTCCGACTGCCTTCATGGACATGATGCATAGGGTTTTTGAGCCCTTCTTGGATCAGTTTGTTGTTATTTTCATCGATGATGTTTTGATCTACTCGAGGAGTAGAGAGGAGCACTCAGAGCACTTGAGATTGTCATTGCATGATGGATTATACTTAACAAATGTACGACATCCCAAGACCGATTCCTTGATGCCAAGTTCACCAAAGAATATACCGAACGGTAAAATTACTTACCTGGATCCATGAGAAGAGAATGTGATGGCAGCGGAGTGGAGAGGATGATGTGGAGGACGGAATGGACGAGATCGATCACGAACGAGATGGATTGAGAGGGTCGCTTGGTCTTCCACTCTAGTTCCTCCTGTTTCTCCTTTTTCTTTCTCTCTGATGGGGAAGAGGAAGAATGATAGCGAGGAATAGAATGCGGCTAAAACCCGCTTCTAAAGCCCTTATATACGGGGGCGTGGCGGGTTCCCATAATACCCAAAACGCTCCCGTATTTAATTGGTTTCCACACTAACCGTATAACCCACATTTAATAAGAGTAGTCTAAATAGGCCGTCCACGTATATAAAATATACGTGCATAACTGATCACTTTAATTGGCCTATACATAAAATTGAATAACTAATATAGTTGGTATATATATAAATAATATGTTTGCCCACTTTACGATATTTGGAAATTAATATTTCCTAACAGCCACATCCCACGGGTACAAACAACGACTCATAGAAAAAGAACAAGAAACAGTGTGACAGTCCAAGAGATACTATGAGGATGCATTCAATGAATATCAAAGAATCATGCCGTCACAAGCAACACAATGATCAAGTATCCAACTAGAAGCATGGGAGATAGATGCAAAGATACCAATATGCCACACGTCTCCACAACAACATGCCTCATATCATTATCACATAACACCGAGTACGTCCTACATATATACATATCACACATGTCATTTGCCAACAAGTTTTTACGCCAAGAGGATCCCCGCCATACCATAGGAGTAAACCAGAATAGCGTCCGAGAATACTATCGGTATGTAGGCACCGTCCAGGTCGAGCTCATGACCTATAGACGTTGTAACATATGGGGATGAAAGCCTGTGTGACCAGAGAAACTCTGGACTTAATGTGTCGTACATAACCTCCATATCACTCTAACGGGGATGAGAGCTCGCTAAAGGTTGTCTCATAGGCTCAACGCCCATCATATCACAATCATAGACCAATATCCAAGATACCCAAGTCCACAACAACAACACAAATCATGCAGGGCAACAAGGCCAAGAGATAACAACGAGTGGACTAATCACACAACATGGACATATCACAGAGCATGTCAACTGTGTAATCAAGCAAGGTATCAAGGATGGATGGAAGAATAAGGATAACAAGGTGGGAGGAGAAGGAAGAAGGCTAGTATACACCCCTCACCAGGTAAAGTGACACAATCACGCTAGTCGCGGATGATAACACCACCACTATGCACCATGTCACCACCTAATCAACCAAATCAATAGAGAAATCTCACTAACAATCACAATCTCACACTAAACCATGCAATTCAGGAGATAAAGTCCCTAAATGATGCACTAGGATGCTTAACACACGTCCCAAACACAACGAACCGTCGAAACATGGCCAAACACACGCGAACACACTGCCTGGCACAAGCATCGGCGTGCCCCGTGGGCACGGCCTGCTTGGCCTGGCCGTGGTTCACGTTGTGTGCTAAATGCACACAATTCTGGCAGAAGCACGGCCGTGATTTTTGGAGCATGGTCGTGTTTCTCCCATCCCGCTCAATGAAGAACCTCGAAATAGGGCCATGCTTTTTGGTAGGCCGTGTTTCTCCCAGAACATGGTTGAAACATCCCGAAACTCACTAAAACAAGATCAAATCGGTTCAACTTTAGCTCAAATCAGTCCCATATGAATCCAATGCATTTGAGGGCATGAAACAAGCATCAAAACACTCTCCAAAAGCTCCAAAGCATGCCTTAAACACACCTATGAGCTAAAATCCGAAAATCAACCAAAAGTCTCAAATGACATCTAAATCTCAAATGCACATGGATTCACATGAATTTCACCATCCCCACCATCCCAATGACATGCTTGACCATTCAATCTCATCCTTAACCCATGGATTCAAGCTAAACATGTCAAACAAGGTAAAAAATCTCACCTTGGGGATGAAGAGCACAAAACCAAGAGCAAAGTGGGTTCTATCTTCTTCTTCTCTTGTCCTTGAGTTGAATGAAGTCCTCCTCCAAGCTCCAATGTTCTGCACATAGCTCCAATGGAGGAAGAAGATGAAGAGGAGGACGAGAAAATGAAAAGGGAAGGGAAGAGGATGAGGAGCACGGTTGGGAAGAGAAGAAGAGAATAAGGGGGTTTGAGGGGTCTCGCAAGGGTTTAGGGATTTTAAATCCCACAAAAAGAATAAGGGTACATGGGTAATTTTCCATGTCCCTTAATCAGCCTAAAAATTAAATGAAGCACCCCCTTCCCAAATCCCACTTGTGTGATTTGAGCCTAAGCTCAAATTAATTACATTCCATATCTCTCTACCAGCAAGCTAAGTCAAGTTATTCGATGGGAGAATAACCTAACTAGCTTAAGTGTCACGAGTGAAACCCGGTCCATCTAGGACGAGTTATCACATCCTTCCCCCCTTAAATGAATTTCGTTCTCGAATTCGAAATGACCAATCAAAAGGAAACATATACCTCAAAATAAGTGCGGGTACTTCTCACGCATCTCATCCTCGCGCTCTCACGTGGCTTCTTCTACCACATGGTTATGCCAAAGAATCTTAACCAACTGTACTGACTTATTCCGAAGTACTTTCTCCTTGCGGTATCTCAACGGGTTGCTTCTCGTAAGTCATGTATTCACAGACATGAAATGGCTCAAAATCGATAACATGAGAAAGGTTATGCACGTACCTCTGCAACATGGACACATAGAAGACGTTATGCACTTCTACTAGGCTAGGAGGCAAAGTCACTCGATATGAAACATCTTCAACTCGGTCAAGGATCTCAAAAGGTCTAATGTACAGAGGGCTAAGCTTCCCTCTCTTGTCAAAGCGGATCACACCCTTCCAAGGAGACACCTTCAAAAAGACTTTGTCACCCACATGAAACACTAAATTTCAGCGACATGTGTCTGCATAGCTCTTCTGCCAACTTTGAGCCGTCAACAACCTCTCACTAATTTAGACAATCTTTTGGCTAGCATCCTTAACCAACTCAGGTCCTAAGATCTGCCGCTCACCGACATCAAACCAACAGGTAGGAGATCTACACCTCCGGCCATACAATACCTCAAATGACGCCATCCCCAAACTGGTCTGAAAATTATTGTTGTACGAAAACTCAATCAAAGGCAAATGATCATCCCAATTACCTTTTCAATCCAAAGAGCATTCACGTAACATGTCCTCAAGGGTCTGGATAGTCCGCTGAGACTGGCCATTGGTCTGCGGGTGATAGGCGACACTAAAGCTCAAAGTGGTCCCGAAGGCCTCTTGAAATACACACCAAAACTTTAAAATAAATTTGGGATCACGGTCAGAAACAATGGAAAGTGGTGCACCATACAACCGAATAATCTCTCTCATGTAGAGACGAGTCAATCACTTCAATGTGAATGTCACCTTGATCGGCAAAAAGTGAGCTGACTTTGTGAGTCGGTCAACAATGACCCAAACAGCATTGTGTCAGCTCCGTGTGGCTAGAAGAACGGTCACGAAGTCCATGATGATGTGCTCTCACTTCCACTCAGGAATGAGCAATGACTGCAACTTGCCCACAGGCATCTAATGCTCAACCTTCACTTGCTAACAAACTAAACACTGAGCCACAAACTCTGCAATGCATCTCTTTATACCGCACCACCAAAAATGCTCCTTCAAGTCACGGTACATCTTAGTAGCGCCGAGATGAATGCTCAACCAAGAACTGTGGGCTTCTGTCAACAGCTCGATCCTCACATCATCATCACTAGGGATACAGATGCGCCCCCGAAATCTCAAAATCTGATTATAACCAACTGAGAAATCTGACTTCACATCATCACTCAACCCATCAATGATGCTATGAAGCTTAACATCGTCTCTATGTGAAGCCAAGAGTCGGTCTCTCAAGGTCGGGCGTAGCATGAGCTGAGTGATCAAGCCATCTACTCTACCGTGAACTGGCTGGATCTCGAGTCTCTGGAACTCCTCAATCAACTGTGGCTGAAGTGTCAAACATGCAATGCTACCATCTTCCTTTCTGCTCAGTACATCGGCCACCACATTGGCCTTCTCCGGATAATATTGAATCGTCATATCATAGTCCTTTAACAATTTCAACCATCTTCTCTATCTCAAGTTGAGTTCTTTCTGTGTGAAGATGTACTTCAGGCTCTTATGGTCGGTGAAGATCTCACACGACTCACCATAGAAGTAATGTCTCCACAATTTTAAAGCAAACATAATCGCAGCCAACTCCAAGTCATGTGTGGGATAGTTCCTCTTATGAACTTTCAACTGTCTAGAAGCATAGACAATCACTTTGCCATGCTACATCAGAATACATCACAAACCCTGCAGTGATGCATCATTGTAGATCACAAAGTCGCCGCCCTTTGTCGGTAATGACAAGACTGGAGTTGTGGTCAACCTCTTCTTCAGCTCCACGAAACTCCGCTCATAAGCATCCGTCAACACAAACTTTACACTCTTTCTGGTGAGACTGGTTAATGGTAGGGCTATAGTGAAAAAACCCTCCACGAACCGCCTATAGTAGCTAGTCATCCCCAAGAAGCTGCGGACTTCAAGAATAGTCATGGGGACGTGGCTACTTCTCAACAACCTCAATCTTCTTCATGTCAACTGAGACTCCGTCCTTGCTGATCACATTTTCCAGAAAGGCAACCCTATCCAACCAAAACTCACATTTCTTGAACTTGGCATAGATCTGTTTCTCTCTCAAGGTTTGCAAGGCAATTCTTAAATGCTTTCTATGCTCGTCCTCACTCCTTGAATAGATGAGGATATCATCAATGAAAACCACTACGAAGCGGTCCAAGTTAGACTTGAACACCCTCTGCATCATGTCTATAAAAACGGTTGGAGCATTTGTGAGTCTAAAAGGTGTAACGAGGAACTCATAGTGACCATAGCGAGTCCGAAATACAGTCTTCGCTATGTCACTATCTCTGGTCTTTAACTGATGGTATCTCGATCTCAAATCAATCTTGGAAAACACTTGAGCCCCCTACAATTGACCAAACAGGTCATCGATGTATGGCAATGGATACCTGTTTTTCACAGTCGCCTTGTTGATCTCGTGGTAGTCAATGCACAACCGCATGGAACCATTTTTCTTCTTGACAAACAAGACCGGTGCTCCCCACGAGGACACACTTGGTCTGATGAATCCCTTTTCCAACAATTCCTGCAACTGTGTGTGCAACTCCTTCAACCCGACTGGTGCCATTCTGTATGGCGCCTTGGAGATGGGCTTAGTGCCTGACACTAAGTCGATCACGAACTCCACCTCCCTGTCTAGTGGTACTCCAGAGAGATCCCCTAGAAAGACATTGGGAAACTCATTAACAACTAGGATGTCCTCGAGCTTCTGCTTCCCATTCTCAACTTCGACTACATAGGCTAAATAGCCTGAACATCCCTTCTTTAGCATCTTGTGGGCTTGCAAACAAGTCACCATGCAAATGGGACACACTTTCTTCTCCCCTTAGAACACTAATTTGGAACTATCGGACATGGCAAAGATCACTCGCTTGCCTCGACAGTCAAGCTTAGCATCATGTCGTGCAAGCCAATCCATGCCTAAGATAATATAAAAACCACTCACATCAAGTGCAATTAAATCAACAGGCAAAGTCTATCCACAAACAAAAACCTCATAAGCATGACACACGTGAGTCAACTCAACAAAAGCAATGACAGGTGTAGCAATAATCATGTCAACATCCAAAGCAGTCAAAGGGACAGGCAAGAAATGAAGAAAAGCAGGTGATACAAACGAATAACTAGCACCCGAATCAAAAAGTACTCTAGTAGGAACTGAAAAAATGACTAGAGTACCTTGAATAACGGTTGGTGCAGTATCTGTCTCCGCCTGGGTAAGAGTGTAAACTCTCCCCTGAATCAGTGGTCTCTCAGATCCCGCAGTTGTACCCTTGCCCTTCTTATCTGCCTCAGGTGCTGACTGGACCATCTTCTGAACTAAAGCAACCTTTGAACTGCTGGCTGCTATTTCCCCTGGGTTTGTTGGAATGAATGAAACTGCCTTTGTGATCCCTGCTACACGCTCTGGCTCTACTGCTGGCCACCACTCCTGCATATGGATGAAATGTGCCCGGACTTGCCATAAGTGTGACAAGTAAGAGGTTTGCCATCACATCTGACTCCTCTAGAGTGGTGTTTCCTACACCTCTTGCAGAAAGGGTCTGACCTCACTGACATCTCTGAGCCTCCTGACTGAGAAGTGTGAGACTTCTTCTTCTTACTGCCCCAGATGGCTGAGTACTCTGAGTGGGTCCTTCCCTTAGTCTCTTCTGTCCAGAACCCTCGTGGGGTAACATAACATCCTCCATGCTAGTGGCCCTCTCAACCATATCGGCCAAAGGCACACACTTGAGTCCACGAATGAGAACCAGTAAGTCTTGGTTCATCCCCCTCTGGAAATGAAACATCTTGTCCTCCTCGGTCACAAGAAGCTCCGGTGCAAACTTACCAAGTTCATTGAACTTGGAATCGTACTCTGGAATGGTCATACTACCTTGCTTCAGTGTAAGTAGCTCAGACTTCTTCTATGCCCTTACATACGCGGTGTAGAACTTGTTATCAAACTCTGTCATGAACTCATCCCATGTGGGTTCTTCTCCTCGGGCCTTGAATCTCCATCTCCGCTCAACTCCTTTCCACCAATGCTTGGCCGCGTCCTTTAGTGCATAGGTGGCAAGAGACACCTTGTGCTCAGGTATGCACCCAATCCTGTGGAATAGCTCTTCCACCTCCATCAGCCAGTTACTTGCCTCGATGGCATCGGTGGTACCCGTGAACCTAGGAGGCTTGGTCGATAATATCACACCCCCTCCCGGGTGCGACCGACACGTGATCTGTAGGGGTCACCCACGTGCCACGCAAGCCTAGAATGCCAGACCCAAACCACGACAAAACACTAATCATGAATCACAAACATCAGAGCTAACACTAATCCTGCGGAAGAAATGTATAGACCCTCTACGGGGAAATCATCAAGTTCAAAACCCACATCGGGGAAACATGCCAAGACCCACATCGGGAAATAGTCCTAAGTTCTAATGTTCCAAGTGTCTCTAAAATGCACTATGGACATATAACAAAAAATGATGCATATGGACCAAAATGAAGCCTAAGAGGTATGCCCTGTCTCGCCGGTCATCCTCCTAGCTCTCAATCTGCTCACCTACGCCAAATGTTCAATCGGGGGATGTACACGGGTTAGTAACATACTAGTGGCATACTAAAACATGAACAAATGGCTAAACTGGCTAAGTGTGATTAATGATCCAAATCAAACATAAGTCATATGACCGATCACCTTAATCCGCGGCGCGGAGG
>JAOWBR010183802.1:0-19455 GCA_028571145.1 Dionaea muscipula | reverse complement strand
CTTATGTTTGATTTGGATCATTAATCACACTTAGCCAGTTTTAGCCATTTGTTCCTGTTTTAGTATGCCACTAGTATATTACTAACCCGTGTACATCCCCCGATTGAACATTTGGCGCAGGTGAGCAGATCGAGAGCTAGGAGGATGACCGACGAGACGGGGCACACCTCTTAGGCATCATTTTTGGTCTTAGACATCATTATGTGATCCTATGTCCATAGGTACATTTTTGATACACATGGAACATTTAACACTTTGGACCGTTTGATTGGTTTAGAGCGTAGACTCTTGATTTTGTTACCCATGAGGGTTTTTTATCACTGTTTCCCCATGTGGGTTTAGACTCGATGATTGTTTCCCCCGAAGTGGGTTTAGACATTTTCTTCGGCATGATTAGTTATGTAGCTTTGATGTTTTGATGCATGGTTAGTTATTCCCCTGTAGCTGGGTTTGATTCTCTAGGCTTCCGTGGCACGTGGGACACCCCACGGGTCACGTGCCAGTCGCACCCGGGAGGGGGTGCGACACTCGTTCTTTCCTTTTGGCGATTCTAGATCTGCTCTTCCTCTTCCTCAAGAAATTCATGGAGAGCCCTTTGCTCTTCGTTCTTTGACCGGTGATTCTTGTTGGTGATCTCTTGGTGGTTTACGTTCGTGGTGGTGGATCTGTTTGAGGCTGTTCGTGGTGTTCTAGCCTGCCCGGGTCGCGATTTCATTGGGTATTGATCCTCGCCAGCGTTCGTGTGTTCATGGAGGTGTTCTTGTGACCGTTTGAGGAGAAAGAGCGGTAGATCCCGTGATTGAGTACGATTATCCAACCTGAGCCCACAAATGGTATAACCCTAACAATTCTCTTCTAGATCTTGAAATCTATCTTTTAGTTGTTGTTTGTGATTGTAGTTTCTATTGACTGGATTTTGTAACTCTGAATCGATGTATGTGATGTACATCAGTGTTGAATAAAATTGTTTGTGTGATTTGAGTTGTTTAGAAGTTTGTGAATCACATTGTTATACTCTTGAACGAACAACACTAGACAGCTCATCAAATTAATCACCTTCTTCTCCATTTCTCTCTCATCATAACACATCACACAACTCATAATTTATTATTCTTTCATATCTTACTATACAATTTACCAAATATAAAAATATTATAATAAAAATTCATAATTTTTTACGATGATTAAAACAAGCCTAATATTAATATATTTTTATTCACTTTTTTGTTATAAAAAATTATATATAAAGTGCACGACACGACACGTGCACAGACACAGACACGACAAGGGGGTGAATATGACACGGACATGAACAGTTTTTGTAAAAGAATAAAATTATAAGAATGTTTATCGTGTCGAAGACACGGATAATTTCTACTACAAAAAATGATAAAACGATAGATATCTATAATTTTAAATCTAAAAAATATAATCGATATCTAAAAATAATAAATATCTAACATTTTAAGTAGGGGTGGGCAAATGGGGACAGGAACCGCGTACCCGAATCGAACCGTATTAAACGATTCGTTCGATCCGGGTTTCTATTTTTAAAATACACAACCCGAACCGAATCGAGTTCGATTCAGATTCCATAGAATTTAAACCCGAACCGACTATTAGTGAGCAAATAGGATCAGTAAGCGTGGATATGAACCGCGGATCTGAACCGAACCGTGTCAAACGGTTCGGTTCGATTCAGGTTTCTGTTTTAATATATAAAATCAAAACCGAATCTAACGGTAAATTTTTTAAACAATTCGATCCAAATTCTATAAAGTTTGGATCCGAATCGACTTGTGTCTACCTTAGTTTTAAGGGATGTATTTGCTTCGAAACCTCTCCAATTTTTATTGGTTCGATCGTCAACCTCCTAAAACTTGCGCGAGTTTGTTTCTCTCTCTTAAAAAAGGTCCGTACGTGTCATTGCCAATGAATAGACGCCACATCAGCTCGGCCCAATCGTGAACCACCTAAAACGTCGTCGTAATTCCCTTCAGCTAAATTCGCGGTACCTCGCAAGAAAAATATCGAAAAGAAAAAAAAGAACCTGCAAATAGATCGCCGCCGTCGTCCCCTGGTCTCGTCTCTTCGTTTTCTCCTTGAAGTCAGAGCCCTCGAGGGAAAAATGGTGAATCACAGAAGAGAGAGAAACAGCAATTTGAAGGGATCCGCCTTGTCGTCTCTCTTGTTGCTGCTGCTGACGCTGACCTACGTCCACAAGGTATCGGCCCTCTCCGTGACCGTCAACGACGTCGAATGCGTCTATGAGTACGTCCTCTATGAAAGCGACTCCGTCTCCGGCAACTTCGTCGTCGTCGATCACGATATCTTCTGGAGCTCAGATCATCCTGGCATCGATTTCACCGTGAGTTTTCCTCTTTCACTCTGGTTTTGGTTTTGTCAAAATTGACCCACCCCTTTTGTGTTTTTGTCTTTGTCAATTGATTCGTGTGAGTTATCAAGCTGCGGTGAAATTATGGGTTTTAGGGTTTTTAAAGCTCGAGGCTCTGTCAATTCATGATTTTGGTGGATTCATCGTGCCATTGCATTGTAATTTACCTCGGAAAGAATAAGGGAAATTGCCTGCCTGAATATTGTGGGCGAATTTTTTTTATTATGAAGAATGTGACAGTATCTTGAGGTTGTAATGCTTCAGCTTGACATGATTGTTATATTGAGATGTATACTATAAATCTGGATGAAATGGTAATAACAATGACAGGACTTGGTGTGAATTTCCTAGATGTGGGCAATTATCTTATATTGAATTTTCATTTCAAAATTGGGCAATTATCTTTTATCCTTTCTGAACAAGTCGCCTTAAGTTACGAAGCTAATGTAAATTTTGTTTTTTGGGTTTTCTTTTTAAGATTGTGGCTCTTTCAATTAATGATGAGTTGGTTCTGAGTAGCATATCTATCCCGTTTTTTTTTTTTTGTTTTTTGATTTTCAGTGGATTCATCATGCCATTTGCGTTGTAATTGATCCCGAAAAAGCAAAAAAAAAGAAAAAGAAACTTGCCTATACATTGTTGGTGGGTTTCTGTATTATGAAGAATGTAGGGATACCTTAAGGTTGTGATGCTTCAGATTGGCATGATTGTTATATTTTTAAATGATTTTAAATTAGGATGAAATGGGAATAACAAGACATGATACAAATTCCCTAGATATGGGCAATTCTATATCTTGTTTCTTGTACTTCATTTCAAGAAGTAATGTGAGGCCGCTGCTTGAGGGCCTTTTCTGAAGGTCCGTCAAGAATTGTGTTTACAAGCTGGAGAACCTTGAAAGCCTATTGCTCTTCTTTTTGGCAAGTTTGAGTTCTAGGGAATGTCAATATGCATATTCTTCTTCCATCTCTTCTTTTGTATCGATCCGTTCCAATGCAGCATTCTAATGGTATTGTAGCGCCCTTGTCATGGTAGTTTACCTTGCATGCCACTTGGCAAATTTTCCAATACAAACACATCTTGTAAAACCTAGATTTACACTCCTCTCTCTGATTTTTTGTGAATCTCTTAGTTTTCTCAAATTGCATACTTTGGGATTTTTATCCACAATTTTTTTTTCTTATATGTTCTGGATTTGAGTGAAATCTTTCTTTATCTGTGCTTTGAAAAAAAAATTGGTGATTATCCATGTGTAATATCAGACTTTTATTGCAGGTGACCTCTCCAGGCGGTAATGTTGTTCAAACAATAAAGGGTACCTCAGGTGACAAGTTTGAGTTCAAGGCCCCTCGAAGCGGAATGTACAAATTCTGTTTCCACAATCCATATTCTGCTCCCGAAACTGTCTCTTTCCACATTCATGTTGGTCACATCCCCAGTGAACATGACCTTGCCAAGGATGGTCCGTCTTAATAGTTCTATGTATTATATTTCTCTATTGTGCTTCAATTGTTGAAGGTCTCTGATATGCTTCACTTTGTTTCGTTGAAATGCAGAACATTTGAACCCTATCAATGTTAAAATTGCTGAGCTAAGAGAAGCATTGGAGTCAGTGATAGCGGAACAGAAGTATTTGAAAGCACGTGATGCACGGCATCGTTATAGTGAGTTTCTTTCCTTGATTTTTGCAACCTATAGATGTCTGAGTCCTTTAAGTAGGAATTGCATTTACAGAAAGGGTTTGCCAATATGATTGTCACTTTGCTTTCGATGTACCCAACTAGTGATAATTCATAGTTATCTTCAGCTGGGAAGAGAACTGCTTTCTAGTTATATTCTTACAGTGCTACAGACTCCCAATGAAGCATGAAGTGTCCCTCTTCCTGTTCTTGGTATAATTTCTTGCAACTAACTATTGTTATGTAAAGCTGCATAATATTTGTTCGTTACAAGCCTTTGCAGTATTGCTTTCTTGTCTCTTGATCATATACTATTCTAACTCTATCTCATGTTTAGATGACTCAGGGTGGACAAAGCTTGCTTTTATGCATGGATTAGCTGTGCGAAAATTATTTACGTATGACATGGAATATTACCTAAAACAATTGTAGAAAATCAAACACATGACTTTTGGTAAAGATAGAATCTGAGTTTTCCTAATAATTCGAGTTTGATGTCCGTTAGGTGTTAGAACTTGTGTACAGGGTCAAGAGTGTGGACAGTAGCTTAGGCCTCATATAGATACAATTAGGCATGAGAAAACTGAAGTGGGTGCCATTATTTAGATTGCACATTCAAATAGTGCTATGTGTGACAGTTTGGTGTTTTTTACGGGCAATTTCATATTGACATAGAGATAATATTGATAAGACTAGTAAAGGAGAATTTTTTTTTTTTTGTTTACACGTTAAAATTGGTTTTCATTTTGCTTGATTCCCAAATATGTCTTTGGAGTCAACAAGATTAATGTTGCAACAGTCCATATGTTTCGGTTGATTCTGTTTAGATACATCATAATTGGCATTGGGCATCTATAATTTCACTGCATTTGCAGACAACCTGAACTACGGAAATTGTTAAGTCTTTTGATGTGATTTATTGTGCAAGTAATTGGTTGATTGAAGAAGGGAAAAAAGGTTTTAAATTGTTACGTCAGCATTCTGATTTAGTACACAACTTCGTGGCCCCTCGGCCTAAAAATGATGCAATAAATGACTCCTTTCTTACCACCACATCATCTTCCTTGCTGAATGGTAACAATTCTCCATATGTTCCTCTGACTTTCAGAAGGATTTGTTTGTCAAGTAACTATGGGACAGTTATTTCAAGGGACACTATTTTAATGCCCTTGCTCTATAATTAGATATTGGGTTTAATATTAGCAAGCTCATTCTCGTCTTTTGATTTATTTCAATGCTGTTTCCAAGTGGGTTTTGAGTTTCCCGTCCTTCAAAATTTCTGATGGTTATTGACTAATATAATGCATAAAACCTTGAATGTCATCTAAGCGATGGGAGGTAGGTTTGTTAATTTATTCGAAGGTGAACAAGGTGGTGGATGACTGGAAAGAGGCAGTCTGGAACTGATTTAAAACTCTTATTTTATGAGTTTAAACCTTTTTGCTTTTATCGAGTTTGATAAATGGACATCCTGTGTGTGTAACATACTAGGTGATAATAGCAGGGCCATGGATTTCCATTTTCTTTGTCATGTTAAAGCTGTTACATATCTGTGTACGTGAGCAATAATAGAGTTAAAAGTCTTTGTGGATGAATGGATTCACAATCCTGCATGTTCTTTTGTCAAAGGTCATTAGGCCACCTTGTGCTTTCTATTCCAGCAATTCGCTTGCTTCCCATAGATCTACTAATTCGGTTTTTACGCGCGGGGTTGATATCCGTTGAACATAATCAGTTTATTTTTCTTGTTGCAGCGAATGAGAGCACCAGAAAGCGTGTGATATTTTACACAGTCGGGGAGTACCTGTTGCTGGCACTTGTGAGTGGGTTACAAGTGTTGTACATCCGTCGTCTTTTCAGCAAGTCGGTAGGGTACAACCGGATATGACGGTTATATGGGTCTAATGGCATTCGTTATAATATTCCCCCCTTTCGGTATATGTAGATTTGGAGAAACTAATTTGTAGAATGAGCTATTTATGAACATCAATGTGGTGTTTTACTATATTCTGGAAATGTATCCCAAGTTGATTCTGGAAATGTATCTTCTTTTCTGACCCAAAACACCGGAAAGAAACTAGAGCAGAAGCAGAAGCAGCTTTTATTGTCGTCTTCAAATCCA
This sequence comes from Dionaea muscipula, assembly GCA_028571145.1. Lineage (NCBI taxonomy): Eukaryota > Viridiplantae > Streptophyta > Magnoliopsida > Caryophyllales > Droseraceae > Dionaea > Dionaea muscipula. The sequence continues at coordinate 13,259 of JAOWBR010183802.1, read as the reverse complement.
TGGTGCTACTTGCATCTCTTTTTAGCCCCGACCACGGTTCTGAAACCAGGTTCCGGTTCGGAAGTGTCAGTTTTGGTTCCATGTACGGACGGTTCCGTAGCGGTTCTGATTCAATTCCCAGTTTCGGTAACGGCTCCAAACGATTTTCGACGATTTTATTTTTTAAAAAAAATTAAATAAATCACTTTAAAATTGACTTTATTTATAAGTTATCATTATAAACTCATTTTAGAATTACAAACTCAATTTTTAATTAAAAAAATTATAAAAATTTACACACTAATGAGGATTAGTCACTAATGGTTCTACTGATAGTGATTTTGCTTTCAGTTTCGTCATATAGTTTTGATATGTTATGTGCCCGAAATTATTAGAATATCTAAACAATTTAGAATATCTAGTTAATGATTCTTTATAAATAAATCTAGATAATTTATTATTTGAACAATTTATTATTTATAGAAAATCTAAACAATCCATCATTGTTATTGGAAACAAATTTAGCTAATGAATCTTAATAAACATTATCAGAATATCTAATGAATTGTTATTTGTGTATAATTATTTGGTCTCAAAATTTACTCAAAAATTATATTATATTTACAAAAGTTTTTATTTTCTATACAAATATATATATTTTCGAAATTGTCGATCTCGGTTCCAAATATAGGGGAAGCGGAACCACACCCTTCTCTAAGGAGTCGGTTCTCGTTCAGATTTCGGGAACCGACGGTTCGGTTCCGGTTCAGAACCGAACTATGGTGAGGTCTATCTCTTTTTGATAACATGAGGAGTGAGATTGATTACCCCTATTTGCCTGGATACGTGAATATGCGCTCTTTCTATTTGTACACCTATTTTTTTTTCTTCCGGTAAGTGAATGAATATATTTTTTTTTATCAATAAAAGAGACTCTTAATAATGTAAACATATAGGAAAGTCAATAAATGTTTACAATAGAGTCACCGCTAAGTTGCACATTGCATGATAGCCAAACTTGAACAACCGAATTAGGTTGACCTCTCTACATTTAAGCTCTATCATATGCAAACGTCCAAGAAGTTGACGCGATATCAACTCCAACACGCTCGAAGCAATCCTAAAAAATAAAAAAAATGCAAACTACGCCCTTTTCTAAAGGTGCAAACTACGCCCTTTTCCTAAAAAAAAAAAATGCAAACTATGCCTTTCTCGAAGCCGCAAAGAAAATTCCCCGTTCCAGATTCCCCAAAAAAAAAATTGAAGCAATTCAATTAGAAGGGAGATGCGATCGGTGGAGGAATGAATCAGCTACCAGGCAATAAAATTTAAACGGAGATCTCATAACTTATCAGATAACGCGAGAAAGGAGGACGTAGGCAACAGGTCGATGCACATGAAGAAAGGGGTTTCGGTTCGGGCTGCGATTGCAGCATCGGCTCTCTCAATATCATCCATAGCTGGTGTTCGTGCTCACAATAAGGTCAAATACCTAAAGGAAGCAGAAGCTGTGTGGGAGATGGGACAGACTATCGGTTTGGAGGCAGATGGGAAGGATGAAGAGGTTATCCAGAAAATTATGGAGCTGGAAGAAGCAGATGACATGGAGAAGGAAGGGGGCGCTGAGAGAAAAGGGTGAGGTAGAACCCGGTGGAGCATTACAGGTACTAGCATATAATGAAGGTACTGACATGGAATGCAAGGGGTCTTGGCAGGCCTGAAAAAAGGAGAAAATTGAAGACCTTGATCCGACTGAGACAAGTGGAGTTTGTTCTGATCCAAGAGACGAAAAAGCAGGAAATTGATGAGTTCTTCGTAAGGAGTTTTTGGCCATGGGATCAGGTTCAATTTCTGAAGGTGAAATCCGATGGGAATACAGGAGGATTGCTCACGGTGTAAAACCCTGGAGTATTCGAAATGAAGTGGTGCGTGGCAGGAATGTCCTTTTTGTTTATAATAGGCAAAACAACTAATGAGTTTCAGTGCTTTGTGGGAAATGTTTATGCCCCGAATTGCCCAATGATAAGGAAGATTCTTTGGAAGAAGCTGAATGATTTGTTAAATGTTGTGCCACGACCATGGTGCTTAGGGGGCGATTTTAACGAAGTCAGGAGCCCAGCAGAAAGGAAAGGATGTCTGCGAAGCAATGGAGCTATGAAAGATTTTGGAACATTTATTGAGAAAATTGAGGTGGTGGACTTACCGTTACTAGGACGCAAATTTACCTGGAATAATGCAGGTGATGGGAGTAAATGGAGCAGATTAGACAGATTCCTCCTTCATCAAGAGTGGATTTCAAAATTCAATTGCCAACAGTGGGGGTTGCCATTCATAATGTCAGATCACTGTCCAGTGGTTTTAATGAAAGATGAGAGGGATTGGGGTCCTAAGACATTCAGATTCACCAGTGGCTGGTTTCAACATCCAGAATTCTTGAAGTTAATCGAGTTAAAGTGGCATGGACTGGTGATTCAAGGATGGGCATGGTATCGCATTCACAAGAAATTGCAAACATTAAGGAGTATTTTAAGGATGTGGAATATGCATGTATTTGGAAATATTGAGACTAACTTAAAAGAGGCGGAGAAGAAATTACACTGTCTAGATTTGAAGGCTGGATCAGAGGAACTCGGTGAGGATGAGACAGAAAGCAGGTTGTTCCTTAAGTATGAGGTGTGGCAAATGCAGAGGAAGTTTGATAACCTGTGGTTTCAAAAATCTCGACTGAAGTGGTATATGGAAGGGGACAGGAATTCCAAATATTTTCAAATCATGGCAAGCCATAGACAGAGACATAATTTTTTGAATTCTGTAACCATTGAGGGGCAAAGTGTGGAAGACCTGGCTTTGGTAAAAACGGAGGTACAGAAATGTTTTAAGAAAGTATTTAGAGAACATTAGGTTGGCAGACCTCAGTTTAGACAATGTCTTGGTAACTCCATTGATGTAGCCAAGGCACAGAGCCTAGAATTGGAATTTACTGAAAAGGAAATATGAGACACAGTCAGATTGTGTGATGGGAACAAAGCATCCGACCCTGATGGATTCAATTTGCTTTTTTTCCAGAAGTGTTGGAAGTTTGTTAAAGATGATGTTGTGGCTTTTTTCATGGAATTCCATAATAATGCTAAATTGGTTAGAGGTTTGAGATCATCTTTTTTAGCTTTAATCCCTAAATGTGAAAACCCAGTTGATTTGAAGGAGTTTAGGCCAATAAGTCTAATTGGCAGCATTTACAAAATATTGGTGAAGGTTTTGGCTGTCCGATTGAGAAAAGTGATGGGCAAGGTAGTGGGGGAAGTTCAATCGGCTTTTCTAAACAGGAGAAACATAACCGATGGTGTGCTTATTGAAAATAAAGCAGTCCATTGGCTCAAGAGAAAGAAGAGGCAGGGTCTACTGATCAAGCTCGATTTTGAAAAAGCATACGACAGTGTCAATTGGAAGTTTCTGTGGTCTATGCTAAGACTGATGGGGTTTGGAGACAAATGGTGTGATTGGATGAAAGCATGCGTAGCCAAGGATGAATTTGGGGTTTTGGTGAATGGGTCTCCGACTGGACCGGTTGTTATGGAAAAAGGCCTTCGTCATGGGGATCCATTATCCCCTTTCCTTTATTCTTTGGCGGCTGAAGGTCTTAACTGGATGGTGGAATCAACTAAGGAAAAGGGCTTAATCAAAGGGATAAAGGTCAGAAAAAACGGGTTGTGCCTCACACATTTGCAATTCGCGGATGACACTCTGTTCTTTTGTGAAGCCAGAAGTGAGGAGGTATTAAATATTAGGAGATTGCTTCGCTGCTTTGAGTTAGTCTCGGGTTTGAGAATAAATTTCAGGAAAAGTAAGGTTTGTGGGGTTGGATTGCAAGAAGCAGAAGCGATTGTTTATGCAAGATTACTAAGATGTAGCACACAGACTTTGTCAATGGCCTACTTGGGTTTGCCATTAGGTGCTAATCCTAGATTGAGAAAATCTTGGAAGCCAGTAATTGATAAGGTGAAAGATCGTTTAGCTTGGTGGAAAAGAAAATACCTTTCTTTGGCAGGAAGACTTACCTTGGTGAAAAACGTACTTGGAAGTCTCCCGGTGTATTATATGTCATTATTTCGAATGCCGGAGGGTGTAGCTAAAGAAATTGAGAAAAGACCGGCTAGATTCTTGTGGGGTTCCTCAAAGTTGGAGAAGAAAATTCACTTGGTGAAATGGGATAATTTGAAGAAGAGTAAACAGGTTGGAGGGTTGGAAATTAGAGATCTTAGGTTGTTCAATAATAGTTTGTTGTTGAAATGGCATTGGAGATTAAAGACAGAAAGAAACTCATTATGGAGAAAGGTGATTGGAAGCTTGTATATAAGGAATGGAAGTCTCTGGAAGCCACTGTACGATGGCTCTGAGGGTATGTCTAGAATATGGCTTGATATCAGCAACATCGGTGAGAGGTGTCCAGGTTTGGTTGCAAGTTTTTTCAATGGAGTTCAAGGTTGTGGTGGGGAATGGGAAGCTTACTTCTTTCTGGTGGGATCTTTGGGCTGGAAGTCAAGCATTGAAAACTGCTTTTATTCCATCTCTCATTGCAAGTTTACGAAAATTGATGATTGTGTGCAATTGGACAGGATTGAATTAAGTTGTTTGGAACGTATCATATGGAATTACTCTAAGAAGTAGGAATTTGGGATGGCATGAGGATATGTTGAATCTGTTAAAGAATGTGGAAGTGAAAGTAAATTGCAGCGACAAGTGGGAATGGCAGTTGGAAAAAGATGGAAGATTTAGTGTTAAATCGTTATATTCAAGCCAAGTGGACAATTCTGGGGTCTTGCTAAGATGATGTGGAAGGAACTAGCTAGCTCCTCCGAGAGCCAAATCATGTTTCGCTTGGTTGGCATGTCTGGATAGAGTGAAGTCTGTAGAATTCTTACAGAAAATAGTGATAAGATTTCCAGCCCCACGTGTTTTTTGAGTTTTCCACAAAGGCTGCAGGCAGCCTTCTTTGAACCTTTGAGTTTTCCACAAAGGCTGCAGGCAGCCTTCTTTGATTTTTGTGGCTGCCATTGTTGACGAAAAAAAAAAGGCAACATGTGTGTTTTTTTTTTCTCCTATAAAAGGGATGCTTTGCATCCAAAACAAAATACACCACCACTGAAAAGCTTGAATAGCAAGAGGAAGAAAGGTTGTGTGAGTTGAGTTGAGTAGAGTGAGAATTTTACCTTCTCCTCCTCCTCCTCCATTGTTGTTTTCTCCACTTATCAATATATATATACACATTTTTCCCTATCAAACGGTACATAGTTTGTGAGTTTGGAGACCATTTGAAAATTCATTCCACAATTGTATAAAGCTCTTTTTCTCATGCGTTAAAATAACAACAGATTTCTGAAATCAGACAGGACTACTAATATTGCAAGAAGCTGCTGCTTTTTGGGTGAAGGGGTACATCCATTGAACTGAATGGTTTCTTACTGGGGTAATCTATTGATCTTTCGGTGCCGGTACTCGGCAAATGTTTTGGTTGAATACTTGGCAGGGTTCTGCTCATCCAGTAGCTCAGGTAGAGGTCCGATCACCGTTTCTCCTGGCGGCACACAGAATACAGCCCACGACATGCGAGTTTTTTCCTTGTTCACCACACTTCTGTGAAGGATACTCTTGTACTTGCCATTGCTTAGTACCTGCAGAAATTTCAGACAGAATGGTGAGCACAGTTTGCATCATAAACTCTTGCAAAATCCAAACTGAGTCACCATGGCACCCTTGACAGTATATGATCTGATCACCTCTATCTGGTCTCCAACGTGGACGTATAATGTGTCGGGGATGTAATCAACCGCGACCCATTTCCCGTCCCTCCATACCTGAAGACCAGGAACGTCGTTCGGGACGAGAACGGTGAGTGCAGACATGTCGGTGTGTGGCTCGACCCCGAGCGCCAGTTCAGGCCTTGGGCATGGTGGATACATGTTGATCTTCATCTCCACTTCAATTTCATCACCACCCAGGTGAGTCCTCAGAACATCTTTATCAAGGTTTAACCCTTCAGATAGCAGTGCTAGTATCTCATTTGTTAGTCTTATTATCTCCTTGTTATATTCCTCTGTCACTTCCCTGTTTCAAGCCATTGAATTTGCATATGGTTAAAGAATTATCCACTTGAACACATTATCAATGTCGTCACATACCTGTAGGAAGGAGGACTTTGGGGCCAAATCTCATGGTTAACCTTAGAAGGAGGAGCCATGAGATGGAAATAATAGTCTACCCATTCAAGTTTTTCATCGCTGTTCTTGATCATCTTAGTCCCATACCCTTCAAATCTTGCCTTTGAAGGCTCATTCGCGTACTTCTCCTTCTCCTCTTGAGATAGACCGAAGAACTCCTCGCCGGCCTCCTTCACCCGTTTGATCAGCGACGGCGACACGCCGTGATCCTTAATGAGGAAGAACCCCCACTCCATTGATGCATCTGATATTTCCTTCACCAGAGCATCATGTGGAAGCTGAGATAAAGAGATCACCGGCACAGTCACCCCTTCCACGGCCTTGGTGTTCTCTGGCCGCTCCGTCACCGGCCGGATGAAATGCGCCGGGAGGTCATGGATTCCTCTTAGTGCTAAGGCTTGAACCCTCACCGCCAGCTCCATTTGCATGCTGTTGTTGAGCTTTGGGATGGAAATTAATGGGTATTCTATGTAACTTATGATGACATTTATTGTGGGGATTTCAGAGTTGTCCTATGCGGTTTTAATTGTCTTACATTTATATATGATGGCCAGTTACACTTATATAGATGCTGCAAACATCATTACTATATGTGTGAATCCTGGTTGAGTTAAAGCAGTTCTATTCCATGTTGAAAAAACAACAGCGAGGGGACCGTTGGGCACGTGAATTTACCGTGCGTTGCATACCCTTCATTCAACTGGTACGTATAATGCTTATTTTACTGGCCTTGATCAAGATATATAATATAGTTAGTTGGATTTGATTAATTTAAATTGTTTTGGCGGGGATGGAGCAATCATTGTTCGGATTAATAATAAAATATCAATCTAGTTCGAAAATCTTCAACCTTGTCTGCCGCGAGTACAATTAATGAAACTATAGGCCGTTTGGTTTGGGTCATTTTTTGTTTTTTGTTTTTATGAAATAGAAAATGCATTTAATTTTAATTTTTTATTTTCTTAAAATAGAAAATAATTTTAATATAAAATCTTTAAAATGAAGAACGGGTGTTGTTTGGTTTGTTTGTTTTTTATTTTGAGTTTTGAGTTTTCAGTAAAAAGAAAAAACAGAAAATGTGTTTGGTTTATAATTTATAATTTATATAATTTATAATTTATCAAATTTTGAGTTTTTTTTATGCTCTGAGTTTTTTGAGAATTTCTATCGAAAATAAAGAAAATATTTTTTTTTCTTTTTCTGTATTTTAAAGATTTTGAACTAAAATTATTTTTTGTTTCGAGAAAACAGAAAATCCAAACCAGATGCGTTTTCTGTTCTCTGTAAAATAAAAAACTCTGAAAATAAAAAACAGGTTAAACTAAACATAGATTTTCTATAATTTCAGTAGAAATTCTCAAAACGTTTAAAATACGAAAAACGTCTAAGGCATTATAAATAATAAATTATAATATTTTTTGGTTATAAATTTAAAAGTAAAAATTATTAGTTATTAATTATAAATTATAAAACAAATTATTTTGACAAAACAATTTTTTAACATTAATAATAATATCAATCCACTTGGAAAATCTTCAACGTTGTATGCCACAAGTACAACTAATGAAAGTATGAAACTATTAGGTCTTATTTGTTTTTTTTTATCATTTTTTGTGTTCTGTTTTTCAAAAAATAGAAAATATGTTTGGTTTAAATTTTTTATTTTATATTTTTTTAAAATAAAAAATAATTTTAGTATAAAATATTTAAAATCTAAAATACAAGAAAAGCTATTTTCTTATGTTTTCAGTAAAAATTCTTAAAACATCCAAAATACGAAAAGCGTCGAAGATCTTATAAATTATAAATTAAATATTATAAATTATAATATTTTTTGGTTATAAATTTAAAAGTAAAAATTAATAATTATCAATTACAATTTACAAAACAAATTATTTTGACAAAACAGTTTTTTAAATTGTAAATTAGATACGTTTTTTTTAGGACAAAACTGTGCAATACAAACAGATCCCCAAAACAAAAAAAAACATCCCAAACTCAAAGGTAAAAGTAAACGGCCCCTATACACCTGCAAATTCCCAAAACTGCTCCACATTAGAGCACAGATTCAACGTATCAGCATCTATTGTCCAAATAAATTAGATACGTTTTCTTTTTTAATAAAATTCAAAATTTAAAACTGAAAACTAAAAATAAAAATTTTAAAATAAACCAAACATCCTCAATTTTTGGTTTGAGTTTTGCTATTTGGTATAAATTCTAATACGAATTCTGAAAGAAATTACTAGATTAGCAAAGGTGGTACACTCAACTTTTGAAAAAAGAACAATTAAAAAATAGATGAAATCATAATCAGCACTTTTTTAAATCTGATATTTCCTTCCCGAATTCGTGCAGGTAAAACTCGTTTATGCATCTATCTTTTTGATCCGCCAACTGCCACAGCAATGAACGTGCATGAATCATCACCCGGATGCCACCTGCCACATCTATATATCTTCTTCTTGTTTTTTTTTTTTTTTTGCTGTAGATTCTTCAACGACATTTCCACGCAGCAAAATTTTCTGCCGGCCCAATTGATTTCACGAATTGCTACAGGTATTTTGACAGTGGCAATTTCACCACGAATTGCTACAGGTATTTTGACGATGGCAGTTTCACGGATTTCACGATTTTTTTTTGGAAAAAGTTACCTGTATATATTCTTAAATCTCATTCTGTACATCATATAGTCCATCATGACAATCATCCTGAGTGAAATCTATATAAGTTCAAAATTCTATTTATTGTAAACGCAGGATCATGATTTTTCTATACAAAAATTCTATTGTTTCTTTCCCATCAAATCCCAGTAATCGTCGCCGCAAAATCCGCCCACAATCTTATAGCTCGTTTGGATTTCCCTTTGGCCTATGTCAAAATCTAAGTTTTGTATTGCTCCCAGTCATTAGTCTGACATCCTAAATGGAGTTCATGATTAAACAAGCAAAATGGTTTCCTGGGAGAAAGAACAACAAAAAAATAGATGAGCCATAGTCTCCTGAGCATTCCCACAAAGAACACAACAATCATCTGATACAATCTCTATCCTCTGGAGTCTTTCTCTGGTATTGAGCTTCCCTCTAGTGATCCAAAGCATGAAGCTAGCCCGTGGATGGAGTCTTGCAGCCCAGACAAATTTCCACCAAACATCCTCACTTTGTTCACCATGGAACAAGGTATAAATCGCCCCAGCAGCTAATGGTCTTGGCGGTCTGCCCCCCGCACTAATATTCATGCAATGTAAAGGTCGGTTTCCAACTCGCATCAACGCTTTCCACACCCAACTACTCACATCATCTGCAACACTCCAAACCGAATTTCCTTTCAAATAGTATTCTGCCACCCATCGGATCCATAGACGATCTTTTTTCCTATCAATGTCCCATAGAAGTTTGCACAAAAAGGCTTGATTCCAATCACCTAAATGCCGAATTCCCAATCCCCCTTTCAGTTTCGGTTGGCACACATCTTTCCATACAACCAAGGATTACTTCTGATTTAGGTCCGTTCCCGACCAAAGAAAAGCTCGACACACGCTTTCAATCACCTTAACTTTTGGAAGAAGAAAAATTTGTGCCCAGTATAATTGCACACTAAGCAACACACTTCGGATAAGCTGAAGGCGGCTCGCAAAGGAAAGTGATCTCGCTGTCCAAGATGAAATTCTAGAAGTAATTCTTTCAATGAGGGAGTTGTAATGTCTGACATGGAGCTTTTTTGTTATCATCGGGACTCCCAGGTATCAGAAAATTCCATGTCCAATCTCATATCCGAGGATGGCAGCTAGTTCTTTCTTCCTCTCTTCCCCCACTCCACCAAAATAGATTGCACTTTTATTTAAATTAGCCAACAATCCCGAAATTCTACCAAAATGATCAATTTTCTCCTTAAGCAGAAAAAGGGACCGAGCTTCCGCTTACGCCACCACCATCAGATCATCAGCAAAACAGAAACTCACAATTCTAAGCTTCTTGCATTTAGGGTGATACCCAAAGTTTTCAGTTTTACCCATCATCTTCAAGCAGCGCGTGAGATATTCCATAGTCATAACAAACACATAGGGAGAGAGTGGGTCGCCCTGCCGAAGTCCCCCTTTTCCCCTCAAGATATCCAGAGAGTTCTCCATTAATAGCAAATGTAAAGTGAGTAGTAGAAATGCATGAAAGAACCCAAGTAGTAAACTTACTCGGAAATCCCAGCTTGTTCATCATCAGCTCAACAAATTCCCAAGCTTTCCGCAGATCAATCTTTGCCAAACATCTAGGGGAAATGTGTTTACGATCATAGCCATGTAGGAGTTCCTGGCATAGCATAATGTTATCACCAATATTTCTTCCAGCTACAAATGCTCCTTGAGAAACATCAATGATGGAGGGAAGGATAATTCTCAATCTTTTACACAGCATCTTTGAAATAATCTTGTAGATCGTGGTACAACACGCAATGGGTCTAAAATCACCCACCCTCGATGGATTGTCTCCTTTTGGAATCAAATGAATCACTGCCGTGTTGGTGAGTTGAAGCATCCTGCCATTTTGAAAAAATTTCAGGACAACTTTGGTAATATCTGGTCCAGTGATCTTCCACATTCTCTTAAAAAATAATGCATTAAAACCATCAATTCCTGGGGCCTTGTCATCACCAATACTCCATAATGCCTCCTTGACATCCAACTCAGAAAATTCACTGATCATGGCCTCCCTCTATGCATCTGAAACTCGGCCTCCTTCTTCCAGAATTCTGTCCTCAAACAATTCATTGGAATCCAGCCTAGTTCCAAGTAGATCTTTGCAGAATTGCAGGATCAAGTCAGTAATCTCAGTTTTCGTATTAGCCCATGATCCATCCTCCCTTATCAGCTTGGTAATTTGACTTCGGTGTGCCTTTGTTTTTGATAATATTGTAAAAATATTTTGAATTTCGATCCACCAACTTGAGCCATTCCCTTTTAGTTCTTTGCTTAATCATCGACTCTTCAGCTCTCAAGAGGGTCTTCAACTGATTTTTGAGCCCAGCCAATACCCTGTGATTCTCTTTAGTAAAACAATTTCTCAATGAAGCCTGAGATAGTTCCACCGCAGCTTCAGTCAATTCAATTCTTCTATTCAACTCAGAAAAATGATCAGAGTGGAGCCGCATCAATCCTGGTTTAATCAATTTTAATCGTTGAAAAACTTGGAACATCATACAACCAACAATTGGCCGTCGCCATCCATCACTGACCAGCGAAAGGAAAGCATGGTGATCTGCCCAGCAATTCAAAAAACGGAAAGGAGGTCTACTTACAGGGATGTTTAAGTTCATGTGCACCAGCATGGCCGAATGATCCGAAATCCCAACCTTTGCAACAATGCCTCAAATCTGCACATGGCTCAATAGCAATCCCATCGTATCCTTTCTTCTCATCTGTATGTATAAAAGCATTGAAATCTCCCATCACGATCCATGGTGAATTGCATTTCCTAGCAAAGGACTCAATATCTTGCCATGCCTCCAATCTTTGCAATGCCACATTCCTGGCATAGATCAGGGATAACACAAAGGACAGGTGTGATCCCAGACATTGCACTTGAAGATGCAACACCTGGTCTGATGCACTGATCATAGAAACATCCACAAACTATTTATTTTAAATGCACCAAATCCTCTCATTCGGTGCTTCATTGTAATTATTGAGGACTCCCCATCCCTTGCAACAAGAATTAACGACACCCACGAAGTTATCCATCTTTACCCTGGTTTCCAAAAGGCCCATCACGCACACTTTATTCTTGGCAATGAACCGCCTTATTTCGGAGTGCATCTCCGGCCTATTCAGGCCCCGGACATTCCAGGCTCCTAAGATCATGGACACAATTAGTTGTGTTTAGGCCCCCCTCAGGAATCTCCCTTATATTCATCCCCCCATCATACTCACTTAGTTCACCAAATTGGTTAGCCTGACTTAGGTCATGCTTCTGAATGCCTTTATCACCCATCACAAACTTTTGTTTAATGTTACACTTACCCTCCACCTTCTTCCACTGATGCTGGCTATCCACACACGGCTCAGCCTCTACACTGGAACCAAAATTTACAGAATTCACTGCCACAACATGGTTGAGACGATTCATCATTTGCTGCTCTGGAATTCCAGGCTTCCTTATCCAAGTCGCAACTGTCTTCTTCCCCATTAGCTTGTCCAGCCGACATTCATCTCCTTTGTGCCCCCATCTACCACATTGAGAGCATTTGGCCGGCCACCACTCATACTTGATTTTCTGAATCACATTCTCCCCATCAGGACCTCGGAATCTTACTTCTTCGACAATCTCCTTGGCCGTGTTAATTTCAATTAGCACCCGAGGAAATGTTACCTACTCTCTTGGCAATTCGATGATCCAATGATTCCTGACCCCAGAATTGAAGGCCTAGACCAGGTAATTGGATCCATGTAGGTATTGTATTGACTTGAGGGTTTCAGAATCCATCTTGAAATTGGGTGTCCAGTCTCTCAAAACCAATGGCTTCGAGTTACAAAACCACACAGCTTCCTTGATTCTAATCATATCCTCCTTCGATTGGAATCTAAAAATAAAATACCCATCCATCCTCATGCATAACAAAACCATTCATTGCAGAAAACGGAAGTCGATCCCCTAAGACATAGCCAATCATTGCATTGCATTTGCCCAATAGGCTCTCTCCCAAGCTACATCAGCCATGGTAAAAACCAATTCACCCTCACGATCCTCTTCATTTGAAAGGGGCATACCTCTTCTCGTATCGTATCCCGATTGCCTGAAATCAGGTTCTGTGTATCTTGCTCCTCTTCATGATTAACTCTATTTTGCACCGCATGGAGATGATAGGGTTTTGAGCTGATCTTCAATTGATCCCTCGAGCAGTCACCCCTGTCCATCAGCAGCCCATCCCTTTCAGAGCCAATCCTCACATCCACCAGATCTAGGTCTGACAATCCTCTTTCCCTCTCCAATCCCACCATCTCCGATGAAGAACCCTTCTCTATCTCCTTACTCTGTTTCTTCTCAGTCGCTTGTAATGGTGATCTTGTAACAACCT
>JAOWBR010183791.1:0-10544 GCA_028571145.1 Dionaea muscipula | reverse complement strand
TTAAATCTTATTTAAATCAAAACCAAACCGAACCGGAACCAAACCGGGATCAAACCAACCAACACAAGATAAACCCGGGACGGGTTATCACAGTGCAGACCTGCGTTTATTTAAACGCAGCGATTTGCAGGGTTTGCTCTCTCCTCCATTCAACCCTTGCGGCTGCAGCAGAGCTTTGAAAAGGTGCTGAAGGCGATTCAATCCCGGAGCAAAGCGGCGGACGACAGCAATCATTCCCATACACTCAACGGCACAAATATACCGCTGAGACGCTGTTATCTAGATCCAATCCCTCGGTATTTCTAGTTGGCTTAATTTGTAAAGTTCAATCTTTTTATTGCCATTGTGTGAGATTGTAACCGATCGAAGGATTAATGGTTTGCCTAGTCGTAGTTTGTGATTCGTGTATATTGAACCGGACTCATCATCTTTCGCAGATTGGTAATTTCGCATCTTTCGATTCCTTGTTTGGATTGTGCCGCTAGTGGCAATCGGCTAGATTAGGTTTTGAATGCGACTTCGTTACTTAATCGAATCAATCGGACGAACATCGATCATATCCTAGTAAATTGCTGTATGAAAACGGACTAAACTTAACTTTAAAATTACTCGAATCCACGCGTCGTCTGGTTGTAGACACACGTAGCTTCCTGAAGGAATCCGCTGCAAGACATGACCGTGACTATTCATCACGACCATGTCCTGCATACAGGGTCACAACAATGATAGACTATCACGGCTGTGACGAGCTCTATCCATACGAACTATCTGCTGCTTCTTGCTTAGGTCGAATCGTCACCCCTCAGGTGACACATATATTTACTTTTATTGCATATAATTATCGTTTATACCCCAATCGAACCCCTAATTCGATATATCCTTTCTAGGAGCATTAATTAATTCAACCCGAGAGTTGCAACCGTCCTTACGGATCGACCTCTTGCTCACCGCTAACTTCTGTTAGCAGTAGGTACGTGTTAATTTATAAATTCTAAGTATAGCACAGCTGACGACGCGTGCTATCATTTTGGCGCCGTTGCCGGGGATGGTCGTTTAAATTTTTTTAGGTTAAATTTAATTTTTGTTTCTAGCTGTATTTTATTCTTTTTAATTTTTGTTTTTAATTCTGCTTTACCTTATTGTTGTTTCCTGCTTTAATTGTGTTATTTTTATTCCTGCTATTCTAATGATTTTTAAACTTGCATGCTTGGGCGTCGTTCCTTTAGGCCTGAATTAATTCCATTAAATCTCAACCTAGGGAGACGTAGGATCAATAATCAAAACCCACGCATTAACACAATGGAGGATCCACCCTAAAATGTGAACAATCAAAACGGTCCTGTCAATGGGGTAATTGGTGATCAGTCTGCGAATAATGCACAGAATACTAGGGACAACGGGGGTAATAATGGGGTAGCTCAACCGTTGCACGCGCACTTCCTGCCTAACGTGTATGACACACCGTCCTGCATCATTTTATCTGCAATTAACGCTGCCCACTACGAGATCAAGCCCGGAACCATCCAATCTTTATCCACTTTTAATAGCTTGTCTCAGGAAGACCCATACAACCACCTGTCAGAGTTTCTTGGCATCAGCTCGACCCTCCGGATCAATAATTTTTCGGTTGGTGCCATGAGACTCATCATTTTTCCATTCTCACTAAGGGGCCAGGCGAAACACTGGCTTATCACACTGCCACCAAACACAATTCGAACGTGGAAGGAAATGAGCAAAGATTTCCTTAAGAAATATTTTCGGTAGGAAAGACGTTGCAATATCGACATGAGATCACCACCTTCCAATAGCACGATACGGAGCATTTGTATGAAGCTTGGGAGCGATTTAGTGATAAGCTGCGCAAATGCCCTCACCACGACATTTCCAGATGGCAGCTGGTGCAGAGTTTTTATTTTGGCCTCTTACCGATCCAACGTCAGATGATGGACGCCTCATGCGGAGGGTCCGTGATGACGAAAGATGAGAATGAGGTATGGCATCTTTTTGAAAATCTGAGTAACGCCTCCCAACTCTAATCCACTTTCAATCGAAGAGATCGACCGGTAGCTGCTCACGCTGACAAGCAAAAGGATGTGAACGAGTTGAGTGTCACAGATGTACTCACATCCACAGTAGCAGCTCTCTCCGACAAAGTGAAGTTGCTTTTAAAGCGCGATGTCGCCACCACCCCTGTTCCTGCACCTGCACGTATTGAACCCTGTGTTACCTGTGGTAGCACAGCACATCACTGGACGGTATGTCCGTTCACCCAGCCACTTCCACCTGACCCTAACTCAGAACAAGTCAACGCTGCTTACGGGCATTACTCCCAACATTCAGCTCTTTCTTGGCGGCAACAACCACCACCTCCACGGCCGTAGTCAGCCACAGTTCCTCAAACATCAACATCATCGCTAATGCAGCCAACACCTACACCTTTCGAGGCGATGATGATGAAGTCCCTGGCTGAACAGACAAAGATGCTGGCCAGCTTGACCAAGACCCAGCAATAAGTTAGCGTTAACACGCAAGCAATTGCCAAATTGGAGACGTAGGTCGGTCAGATTTTGAGCACCATGAACAGGAGGGAGGACAGGCGCCCCGCCCAACCTCCCAAGAAGCAATGATTTAATGAAGCACGATTAAGTTTTCTTTATAAATACGCACTTTCCCTTCTTAGAATTTAGTTTTGTTGTGTCTTCTTGGAAATTTAATTGTTGTCTGAAATTTCGGTACCCTACTCCATTTATAGTTTTAACATTTCTTACCGGTAGGCAAGTTGAGGGGAATAGGAAGTCGAAATATTCTTGATAAATTTTTTGGTTGCTTCCGCGAATTCTCGTGTTTACGAATTTCAACTCTCCGCTTGTCACAATTGCTAGCAAGTATGTTACTGCTATTTCAGAGGTTCTCTTTGGAGCTAGCAGAGACTGTTCCTGTTCACCCATTGCATAACGGGTGGCAAGGATAGTAACGCTGGAGAAGCGCCGAATGATCTTACAGATGATTAAATTTTTCGAAGACATTTCCCTTTTTGTATTTCTATTTCTGGTTCTGTTTGCTGTTGTTTTTCTTTGTTTCGTTGCAGGTCAGCAGGCATGGATCGCAGACCCTACGCATCTTCCAAGTGATATCTTTCCACTCTCTCAAGGGACTTTTCGAGAATTAGTTGGGGGGGAGTGGACTGCGCTTTAATTTTTTATAATTTTTCGCCTTCTTTAAAATTTTGGCATGCTTTCAACGCACTTAGCTTGGTTAATTTCTAGTTGGTTAGCATGACAGATGAATTTTCTATACTGAATGGATTGTTCTTGCACTAGTACGGTTTCCCTGTCATGCATTCTCTAGGAATTTGATTAGCTTAGACTAGTTTAGGCTTGAACTGCCAATGGCAATTTTTGTGCACTTATCCAAGTTAGTGGTAAGAAGATGATGTGGCGTGCATAGTTAGGAATTTATTTGGCACAAGTTTCGCTTGTCTATGAGTGAGATAGTTGAGAGCCACATAAATTAGAAGACTGTAGTGGTTTTTTTTACGTTAGTGAATGAATTTTGGAATCTTAGGGACATGGTTTGTGTAAGTTTAACTGCTGCTTAAGAGATGACGAATTTATCAATATTCCTTGATCAAATTTGAGCTTCCAGAATCATTTTTTATTCATTCTAATTGCATCCCTGTTGAGCCTTAATTAAACACAATTTCACCTCCTTCATAATATCCTCTTTTTGCGCCTCAGAGTTTTTGTACAGATTTTTGCTCTAGGTGTTTTGGGTGTATTTTGTTGGTATGTTGGAAAAACAAATGAAAAGGGTGATGGAAAAAAAACGAAAAGGATGAATGAAAAAAAAGAGGAAAAAAAATCAAAGAAGCAGAAAAAGGGAAGAGAAAAGGAAAAAAAAAATCATCTAGTTCAGAAAAAAATTGAATGTTGAAAAAAATTGATGAAAAGCAAGGCATGAAAATAAAAAGCAAGTGGAAATGAGAAAGAAGGAGTAGGAAGAAAAAGAAAGAATTATTTTTGTTCATTAGCTGCATAGGCTTGTATTCCTGATCAGTTCACCTTCTCCAGCAGTTAGTTTGGTTCCCTTTTCTTCTACTTTTATTCTCTCCCTGGTCTGACTCCTTTTCCCACATTTTTACCAACTTCCCTTAAAATTGATAATCTGATCTTAAGCGGGTTAGTGGTAAGATTGGCTGTAGTCCCTAGAATTGAATCCTATCACTAGTACAATATTTACTAGTTTACAGTTTAGGATTGCTTTAATTTTTCTATGAGTGCTCTGCATTGACTAGCTCCATGAGTGACTTCCTGTTTTTAGTCATACACATTCCTGTGAGTTATGGAGCTAACTCTTGTGTTAAATTTATTTCTGGTTTATGCATGTCTGGCCTTGTGATAAGATGGATAACTTGGATGCACACACACACGCTATGGTTGTTCCTGTCTGGCTAGTTGTTAGTCATTTTCTGTTTGAGAATTATGACAGGGTAAACTTGGAATATGTAGTGATAGTTTCGCAACTTAGTTTTTCATTCTTTTCATGCTAGCTTGTTAAGAGACTAGTAAGGATTAAGTTGGGGGGGGGGGGTGTGATGAGTGCACAAAAGTGTACTCACCACGCTCTTAATTATGGCTAAAATGCATCTCTTCAGGCCCTAAGTGCATAGGTTTTACATATTTATCATTTATTATGTGCACGGCCTATACTACGTGTTTTACGCCGTATTTTACGTGTTTGTATAGGTTTCCTCGAGTCAGGATGTTAATGGGCTATTGATCCATGATTTGGAGCGTTATTCATGAAGTCGTGTAAACCCGGAGGCATGTACTTGATCCTGGAAGCACGCGGAAGCTGGCAGCAGAGGCCCACCCATTTTTAGCCTGTCACGGCTGTGACATGTGTGTGACGCTCGTGACAGAGTGCAGACCTGCGTTTATTTAAACGTAGCGATCTACAGGGTTTGCTCTCTCCTCCACTCAACCTTGGTGGCTGCAGCAGAGCATTGAAGAGGTCCTAAAGGGGATTTAATCCCGGAGCAAAGCGGCGAACGACAACAACCATTCCCATACACTCAACGGGATAAATATACCGCTGAGACGCTGTCATCTAGATCCAATTCCTCGGTATTTCTAGTTGGCTTGATTTGTAAAGTTCAATCTTTTTATTGCCATTGTGTGAGATTGTAACTGATCGACGGATTAATGGTTTGCCTAGTCATAGGTTGTGATTCGTGTATATTGAACCGGACTTATTATCTTTCGTAGAAAGGTAATTTCGCATCTTTCAATTGCTTGTTTAGATTGTGCCACTAGTGACAATCAGCTAGATTAGGTTTTGAATGCGACTTTGTTACTTAATCGAATCAATCGGACGAACATCAATCATATCCTAGTAAATTGCTGCATGAAAACGGACTAAACTTAACTTTTAAAATTACTCGAATCCACGAGTCGTCTGGTTGCAAACGCACGCAGCTTTCTGAAGGAATCCGCTGTAAGACATGACCATGACTACTCGTCACCACCGTGTCCTGCATACAGGGTCACGACCATGTCCTGCATACCGGGTCACGACCGTGATAGACTGTCACGGCCGTGACAAGCTCTATCCATATGAACTATCTGCTGCTGCTTGCTTAGGTCGAATCGTCGCCCCTCGGGTGACACATATCTTTACTTTTATTGCATATAATTATCGTTTAAACCCCAATCGAATCCCTAATTCGATATATCCTTTCTAGGAGCATTAATTATTTCAACCCGAGAATTGCAACCGTCCCTGCGAATCGACCTCGTGGTCACCGCTAACTTCTGTTAGCAGTAGGTACGTGTTAACTTATAAATTCTAAATATAGCACACCCGACGACGCGTACTATCACACTACGTGCCCGAATATCCCTTTCCAGATCACTGTCTCGGCCACAATATCCCTGTAGCCGCTCATGCAAGGCCGTTATCGTGGCCTCGTCATTGATAGAGCGTACTTCACGCTTCATCCTGGGAAGTGTCGTGTTGTCGGCCAAGTTCAGCATCGCTCAAAGCCACCAAACTTGGCCTCCTTGTATCAAAGAGTGCATTCAGCAATTTCGGAGTAACATCGTCCTCTTGGGATGTAACCACCATCTTATCGTCCTTCTGACAAACCGAATTGGCCTGAGGGCTTGCTCTTACATTCCATACTCAACCGAATTCGTTTCAGTCGCGAAAGGCCGACTATCAGCCAAAACAATCCCAGGATTTCCATTCTCGTCCCATAGGACGATGCATTGATGAAGCGAGGAGGGAATGCACCCACTCCCATGGATCCAGTCTTGTCCCAAAAGGACGTTATAACTTCTAGAAGTACTCATGACAAATAGCAATGCGGTCCGGCTCATGCTCCCTATAGTAATATCAAGGGCAATCATCCCCTTTGACTTGGCCACTTCTCCACTAAAGTCGGTCAGCACGACCGATGATGGCATTAAATCAGCCTCAATCTTTCCAAATTTCTTCAGCATTCGGTACGGGATGGTATTGATCGTGACCCCATTGTCAACCAGAACACGGTTCATGGGCACGCCATTGATCTCGACCTTTAAATATAAAGGCCGTAAATGCTTTCTCATTGTGTCTGATGGGCAATGGAATACAACCTGCTTAGTAGCATTTATCCCAACCTCCGTCTTTCTCACCTTTACTTCCATGGCCTGAACATCTCTGAAGCTCCAGGTCATAGGTCGTAGGCTCCATGGCTCATTAGGCTCAACTTCCTCGCCCCATCCAGTTGGGACTATGTCGGGCTCAACAGTAGGAGGGGGAGCTGGTACTACTTGAGAGCGAGGTACACGCCGCTTCACCTTCGGCTTACTATAGACCACCAAGAAATCAAAGTTGCTGAAACTCGGCTCTCCTAGTGGCCCGATGGACGAGCTCCCACTTTCATACAGTTCGTGGAAGAACCTCTGGAACGAGATCCCTTGCCTTTTTGCCTCCGCAGTGCAGTCCATCTCTTCCTCCACATCAGTGAGGTCATCATCCTGGCCCCCTAGGTCAATGGTTAGCTTACCCGTTTCGGGTTTTTCGCCCTCATCTTCTCCGGCCGCATACACTTGGCCGCATAGTAATTGAGGTTCTACTTCAAGATCACAAAACAAGGATGCAACCTTGTCCTCCCCTTCAAAGTCTTCCTCTTCATCCTTATTCTCAGGCTCGGGCTCCGGTGAGGACGTACCGGCTTCGTCCTGATTCTTATATTCTCCAGGCAACAGATAGTTATTAATAGTTACCGGGGCCAAGGTACTAAACTGGATGATTTTCGGACGCTCCTCGTTCGAGTCTTGGTTATCCCACCGCTCGGATTTGGACCGTGCGGCGCTTCTCCTAAGATCGTCCCCCTGATCAACGGAGGATGCACTCACATTAGAAGCCACATCTGCCTCTATGGTTTTCTCGTCTCTGAGCGGCCCGTATACCCTGGCCGTACTTCCTTTGTGCCCGCCTCTGCTGCGTACGGGTCATCTGGGTAAAGGGAACGTTCCTTCGTACCCTTGGTTCATAGGAACCCCATTCTCCAGCGTAGCCGAATTTCGGCCGAAACGTTCTTCCGCCTGTAGGCCCTACAGGAGGGACCCTCAAAGAATCCTCTAGGGCCTCCCCAAATGGATCCCCAGTCCTTTTTTCACGTTCTTCATGGAAACGCCGCACCACGACGATATCTCTCTAGCAGCAGACACACAACCGCTCCATCATCGGATCAGAAGTGTAAGAATAATCCCCGGGACGCTTTTCGTCCACGAGGGGCCGCACCTCTTTAGTGCCCTCTTGAAGGGCAGGTAACTGCCCGACAGGACGTTGATCGTCCGAGGTTGCCTCAGCCAGCAGAGTAAGGACCACCATATTTACATTGGTAGCCTTGGAGAATGGATCCTCGTCCACCTTCATCCTACCACTGTCGAAGGTAAGACGTCCAGAATCGATGGCGTCCTGCAAGACGTTCCTAAACGTTAAACAATTATTGGTAGAATGCGTCCACGCATTATGCCATTTACAATATCTTTTGCCCGCTATAGCTTCGGGCGAAGGTATTTTGTGTTTTTTCCCAAGTTTAATTTGTTTATCAGCATACAGTTGGTTGAACATCTCATTTATCTTAGTTATATCAAAGGAGAACGCTCTAGGTTTATATTCCTTTTGGGCTTCGCCCTCGATGGGCCGAGGCTTGACTAAGGCCTTGCATGAATACGGTCGTCCGACCTTAACTTCGGCCAAGCACATATCGCCTGATACTCTATCTCTATTTCATTTAATTCATAATTTAGGTCACGATAATACATTCCCTTACTCGCATTCCGTATTTCATTTTCGTCCCGTAGGAGACGTTCGTACCTAGCCACGTTGGCCGTCAACTGAAATAAGTCAGGGAATTCCCTATCTTAAAATTTTCATTTTAAGTCAAAATTAAGACATCCCTGCGCGAGGCGCACGAATTCCTTCTCGGGCAATGGAACAAAGCATTTGCTCCGGCCGTTTTAAAACGTTGAAGAAACGTTTTGGCCTTTTCCCCGGGTAGCTGTTGTAAATTAGCTAAATTTGCCAATGTCACTTCCGATTCGTCCCGATAAAATTGGGCATGGAAGAGCTGCTCCATTTGAAGCCAGGTTTGGACCGAATTGGCCGGCAAGTTGACAAACCAAGAAAAAGCCAGCCCTGAGAGCGAACTTCCAAAGAGTCGCAATTTCTGAAAATCATTTACCTCCCCGGCCTTTATCGTGAGACGCTCTACATGTTCTATGGTAGAGACGTCCCCCGTCTCGGTAAACAAGGTGAATTCTGGCATTTTAAATCTCCTGGGGAATGAAAAATCCTGGTCAACCCAGTCTGGGTAGGGTATTCGATAGGTCGGCCTGGTAATGGGCCGCACGCCTTGTCCTAATTCCTGAATGATCTATAAAATTTGATCCCTAAGATCATCTTGCTACGGTGCCAAAGGTAGGGGCACCACGGGCTGACGATTAGGTTGATTATTGGGATCGTCCTGTCCTACATTATTGTACCCCCCAGGCCGAGGGCCTAATGGAATATAGCCCTCCAGCTGTTGTTCACGTTGGCCAATTAGTTCGTGTGATAACCCATCCCGGGTTTATCCTGGTTTGGTTTGGTTTCATCCGGCTTCGTTTTAGTTTTGATTTAAATAGGATTTAAGTCAATTTTGGCTATAGAGCTTAGTCCGGTTGACTTTTATTTTATTTAAATTCATTTTCTGTCGAGAATCATTCCTAGCCTAACTTGTTAGAGGGAAGCGGAGAAGGGAGGAGTTTAAGTTGAGGGTCCCGGTTTCTAAACCCGGCGGCTGCACTTTTCGTTTTCCCAACTTCTCTTTTAATTAGATGGGGGTGAATTTACGAATTTGCCCCTATTAATTAAAGGGGGGTTAGGGGATAGGAAGAGATCACGTAACTCTAGATTTCTCTCCCTCTTTTTAGTTTCAGATCTGATTTCTTTTCTCCTTCTGTTTCTCCCTCAACTCACGTTTCTCATCTCCCTTTCTCTTCTCTCTTTTTCGGTCACCATCATCAGGGAAGGAGGACCATCGGCGATGAGTGGGATTGACGAGTGGCGGCAGCTTTGTGGCGTCATCATCGCGTGAACACGGGTGAGAGTCCGATCGTTTCTTTCTCTTCTTCCTTGTGATTATTCGACCATGGGGATGGTGATGTGATGATTGATTGTCTTTTTGTCGTGTGGATTGTGGCCGGAAAAATGTTGGGAGGTTGATTGTGAGCCAATCGGATTGGCATCGTGATTTTCCCATTTTTTTATTTGAGGTTGGTTTTTCTTTAATTTCTTTTCCCGCTCTCTTTCCTTCACTTTTCTGGGCTGTAGGTGAGGGGATTAACTCCCCATCGGTAGTGATATGTTGTGGTGATTTGCTGTCGTTCATGGTTTAGCATTTGGGATTTTGTCGGGTTTGATTTCGGGTTGTTCTATCATGTTGATTGATGTTCAGTTTTGTTTTGTGGGATTGTTAGTGGGATTTGGGTGTTGATGCGATGTTGGTAGCACGTTTAATTAATGTGTTTTGGTGCATTTAATCATGTGGTTTCGTGGGTTTTTGCATTGGCATTTTAGCGAGCATGTTGTGTGCATTTTGTGTTGGGGACGATTTCTGTCGAACGGAATTCTGGGTGCGACACGCCCGTGCCGGGTCGTATCGGGTCCAGAATAAACGGGTGTGCCTCGCGGCATGGCCGTGTTTTTATTCCGGATTTTTTCTCAAACGGGCAGTGTCGCACACGGCCGGGCCGTGCTCACGGGCACGACCGTGGCCAGCCCAGGTGTGCGATACTTGTCTGTTTTGCTCCGTTTTCATTTCTCGTCGAGTCGTGGTTCATCCTAGGCATTCTAGGGGGTTGGTAGGAGGGTCGTAGGGCCTTGGTTACATGTTTGAGGTGACGTGGTGTTGGTTGGTGATCTTTATGCATTTGTTTGGTTTGTTAGGTGAGGACGTGTTTGTCTACGGTATCCCGTAGGCTTGTGGACCTTGGTGTTTAGCTTTGCTG
>JAOWBR010183769.1:0-10544 GCA_028571145.1 Dionaea muscipula | reverse complement strand
TGATTATAATTAAGTTTTACAGTGATTTCACATGGAAACGTATGAAACAGTTTGTTTTCATCCATTTTTATTATTTTACATCGACTTCGATCATTATAATTAGGTTTTACTGTGATTTCACATGGAAACGTATGAAACAGTTTGTTTTCATCCATTTTTATTATTTTTCATCGACTTTAATGATTATAATCAAGTTTTACGGTGATTTAAATGGAAACATATGAATCCGCTTGTATTTATCAATTTTTATTATTTTCCATCGACTTCAATGATTATAATCAAGTTTTACTTTGATTTCACATGAAAATATATGAATAAGTTTGTCTTTATCCATTTTTCACTGTTTTCTATATTCGAATTCCATGATTATAATCATGTTTTACTTTGACGTGAATTTGGTCGGCTCGTGAAATTCATGTGATATATTATTTTATATTTTTTCTGGACGGTTACGTTGTTTATATATTTCTCTTCCATGAGTTGATACTTATAGCCGTGGTATATAGCCCTCTCTTATTATCTTCAATCACCTCCTTGTCGCATGTTGTCATCCAATTGAAAAAATAAATAGGAGTTGATTCGTTTCATGCTTGGCCTAATTCATGGTTTTAACCGAGATATTGAATCCAGGTCTAATTGCGTTGGATTAGGTCTAGCAACAGAATAATAACAAATAAAATAAATTTTGGATGCTTAACTAGGTTTGGCAGATCGAACCCAAATACGCTGGATTGGGCTAAACCGCATACTAAATATAATAAATTAATTCATGTGGGATATATTTGGCGCTTGTGACATATAAGTATGATTAGTTTTTATTTATTTTTCTAATATGCTTTAGTGGTAAAATATTACTTTGTCTATTTATATCGTGATATGCTATATTAATCGCATATGAGTATGTTGGTTTTAATTACATAGCATAAACGACAAGAGAAAAAATGCATATTATGAGGTCAGTAGATTTGGGCTCATCTATAATATGCATTGTGACCAAAATGACAATCAAATAAAAATAATGGATTTAGACATGTTCATGGAATGTGATTGAATATATAGCATCCCTTTTCTTTTCGTGACATGTTTATTCCATTATTTAATTTAATTGATAATGTTAGGTATAATAGTGTACTATATTGAACGTGTCTTATTTTGTTGAATTAAAATAGATCCTATGGTCAATACGAGTAAAAGCATTGTTAATTATCTCAAAAAGAAAGGAAAGTTGGTTGAGCGGAATGGTTTACAGCGGCATCAGATCTAGCTTCTCCTGGAAGATCATGAAGTCTTAAAGTCCATCGCTCATACTATAGCTTCACCTGAGTTTAAAAAAAACAACGCCCATGATATCTAGGGGGCAATGGAAAGGCATGAGTAAAATCATTGACGTCTGCGGTAGTCAACACCGAGGTTGCTTTTGAAATCATCACCGCAGACGCGTCGAAGTCCTTAGCTCGAAGAGCAAATCGCTCTACCTCCATTTCTGCTAAGTAGGCAAGGCATCAAATTCGGATATAACTATGCCCTAACCCTCTGTTTTCTCCATTACTGGTCACAACACAAGGATTTTTGATGCGATGGAAATCAAAGAGTTCGATTACCTGCTTGTGTGCGGAATCACGGGTTTTGAAGATTACTTGATCTAGATGCTTGGAAATCGCCGTTGGAATCACCTGAGAATTGCCTGCTCTCTCGACTTAGAGTTTCAAAGATTTTGTTTACGCAAAGGGTCGAGGAAGCTGATGGGACAGTTTTTAAATAAGCAGGAATGGATTTGGAAGCCCAACAGACTTCAGGCCCACCACATTCACTTCAGGTGTTCTCTTTTCCTTACTCTGCGTTTTGTTTAAAAATAGTCTGGATGACGTCGTTTTAAGTTAGGGGGAGAGCCTGATGCCTTGGGTTTGTTGCACATGACGCCACAATGAAAATTTAACACCACAAATCCTTTTTCCTGAGTTTTCCTGTGTGAATTTTTATAAACCTTTTCGCTACTTTTTCATTTGATTTCTCTCTTTCTTTCTGTCTTTCTGTTTTTAACTATTTAGTCTCATGATCTCGTGATTATTTGCATCCCATCTTTTTGCATATGTCTCTCTCTTTAGTTGTGATCACACCAATTACACTTGTGACCATGTCCAGGTGATGAAATGAAGGGTAATTTACTTCATTTCCTCTATGGTTTGTGAGTCTTTTTAGCAATGTGAGAATTGAGCCCTTCATTTCTTCTTGATTAAGTGCTTGTTCTTCATCTTCCTGACAAGATTAGCTCATCATGAGTCTCTGCTTGCTATACACATTCTCAGTTTTAAATTCCTAGTTGAAGGTGGGAACGACCACTGAAGCATTGATTTAGCATGATTACTATACTTAAGATTGCACTGTGGAAATGATGTTAGAAAATTTATTGATTATTTGAGCCTCAACCGTCCTTCTCAAATATAATTTCCATTTAGACCTTACTTGAGCCTAATTGGGGAATACCTGTTCATGAATTTACCACAAATATACCAATACTCAAGTTGGGGAGAGTTGAAGGACGTGGAAAGCACCCATGGCGACAGCAGTACTCTACCATAGAAGTGAAAAAAAAAACCCGGACACCTCAGCAAAAAAAAGCAAAAAAGTTAAAAATTCTACAAGTGGGTAACCAAAAGCCCTAATGAATCGAAAAACCAAGACCCACTCAAAAAAAAAAGGATCCGGGGATGCCCAGAAGTACCTACGATATTAGAATGGCGGCTAAAGATAAAGACGAAAACAACAGAGGCAAACCTCTGATCACCGCCACAACTCAAATGTCTGGCAGGAGTTAACGCCATGGGTCTAATTGGAAACATAAGGATGGAGTGACATGCACCAGGATCTTACCAATCAGTTTAATGTGCATGAATTATATTGAAACATTTGAACTAAGCCAAAAGCACATCACTACCAGACATCACAAGCTATTAAAGACCAATTGATCTATCGCGCAATCATAAGTTGGTAAAAATGCTACTGCTTGTTCTCATTCTGTAATATTTCTATCTATGAGATTATACACATGATATGAGTGTCATTGATAGAGTTATAAGGTGTGCGGAATACTATTTGTTCCTTTGCATAACTTTCACCACACACCATAAGGGTGTTCTTGAGTATCTATGGCCAAAGTTTTCCAGAGTGAACAGAGAGCATGAACTAGTGAGAGGACTGAACATTCCTTTAGAGCTTTGAAGTGTTAACTTCCCAATGACATGGAGCCTGGACCTCTGAAGATTGTAACACTGGTGTATCACGCCCCTCTTGAGATTTTCATGAGCACTTTGGTTTGGTTTACATTTTTCTCATGGTTTCATTTGCACTAAGCAGTTTTTCCATTTTCGCTCTTCCACTCGTGTTTTCGTGTTTTCATACACTCTCTCTCTACATTTCATTTGTACGTTTGCTCGAGGACTAGCAAAGAGTTAATTTGGGGAGAGTTGATGTAGCCGTGAAATGGCTACATTATCCTACCCTTTTACACGTGCTTAGTCCTCTGTTTTCACCTTTTACTGCGTGATCTATCCCTCTTTTCCATCCTTTTCAAGTGTTACATCATTTTAAAGAGAAGAAGGCTGATTGACGCCATTCTATAGAGCAAAGAGTTGAAAAGCAGTCGAACTTAGACCATGGCGCCATCCAAGACCCAAGAGGTTTCTTTAACGCCATCATTGCTTAAGATCATTAGAAACACCTACTTAGATGTTCCCAAGTTGTTGATAACCAGAGGAGATCTGTATCTCTCAAACCATGCAATTGACGCCACGACGCTAATAGGATCTACCAAGCGGTGGCGCTGAAAGATCCAAACTCCAAGAATAGAGATACAATGGAGTCGACCCCGATGTCAAAGACACTTATTCAACCATACTAAGCATCCCATGGGATCGCATCAGGTAGCAGATGATGGGATTTCAATGGACGAAGCCTTGACGCCATAGCGCAGATATGGAGTTCCTTGCCATGGTTACCTTAGACTCTACTCTGTAATCCAAGATTCAACGATGACTCTACGCATGATTCAAGGCCACCATTAATGATTAGAAGATTACCCATGGCGTTAGATCGAGATTTGAACACGTCATTCTCAAGTTAGAACACCTACATGACATGGCATTACCAGTCCCTGCGAAATCATGGCGTCCGAGTCTGTGGCCATCGCCACCAGCTTAAGATGCATCCGCCACAGAGTTCAACTACATAGAATCCATCCTTGGCTTAGAGATAACACTTCTACAAAGATGTTCTTCTCTCCTTCGGCAATCTAATGTGGTAGCATCCTCTGCTGTCCAGCTTAGCGCCACGAGCTGGCGCCCCGTGCTCTACTGACCTGCCTCAGCAGTTGCGACGCAATCCCTGATTTTTCTCCTACTTTCACACCTATCTTCAGGGAATTCAATTGTTAGTCTTGAAGCGGGGATCTCTCCTGGATAAGCACTGAATTCAACAGAATACCGCACTCCAGAGTCTATAAATACCAATCTTTCTGCCACATTTAAGTGGTTGCACTTCTGCGTGAAATAAGAGCTATCACTTGTACATGCACCTTGTGACAGAAGAGTGTTTCAGAGTGACTTAGTTTCTTATTAGGAGGAGTCTACCTATACTTGTACGTGTCCCTTAGTGAGAGAGAGAGGATTCAAGAGTGTGTAATCGATCCTCACGATCAACTCATTTACTACTTTAATACATTTTTCGCACTTTTCATGGGTACTAGTATTGATCATCTCCAAGATTAATTCCGCGGAGGTAGTTCAACCTCGATCATTTAAGATTGTTGTGGTTTCTCAGCACATGTTGAAACTTAAGACAGTGGCGTGGACATGGCGGTGGCAGGTTCTGTTGAAGCCGTGAAACCATGGCGCTAGCGTGGTGGATATGATTATTCATGATGATTCTCCGACGCTTCGGGAATTCATGATGTTTGCCATGATGTGTTTGGCATGTATACCAAGTTTCAGGTCTCGACATGATTTGGTTTGAGAGTTAGTAACTCTTAGCACCATGGCCATAGGGAAACTGTGGCGGAAGTTCCCAAGGTTTAACGCCATGGCGGCAAGTTGTTCTAACTTGCATTTTCTTTGTTGTGTGGATGAATCCAATTACATGGATGATGTTTATGGTATCCTGATTCATGAGGTCAGGTCTTAGCATCGGTGTTGATGCAGGATATGTATGGCGTGAGGCATGTCAGCGCCATAGAAGACAACTTCTCAGATGGCATCGCCACGGAAGTTGGCACCTCGAGCAGTTGAGCTTAAGGAATTGTGCCATTCAGTTAGACCTATTGTTATAAGTTTGTTAGCAGATATTGGGAAGTGTGCCTAGGTTGTTATAACTAGAGTGACACGTGTCTTGTCCTCATTAATTATAATAATGTATAAATTTGTATTCCTGGATGTAGGAAGAGTAGCATGCACACTTTGAAAAATTTCAATCAAGTTTCAGAGAGTTTGCTCTGGTTTTTCCACTAAGTGTGAATTCTCTCTTCTCCATCTCTCTTGAGTGTTTGCTGGTTTGCGCTCGATTCGCTGTGATAAGTGAGTGGAGAGATCGATTCCGTGTTGTTGATTTCTCATCAAGTGGTATCAGAGCGAGGTTGCAGTGTTCTGTTTCTCCAGCTACGGTGATCGAGTTCTTCGAGTTTTTTTCTAGATCCATGGGATTCTGAGGTGTTCTTGAGTTCGATTGATTCAGATCTGATCGATTTAAAGATTAGTAGTAGAGGGAATCACTAACTCACAATGGAGGTCAATCACAGTCGCATGATCACACTCAATGGAGTGAACTTTCATGTCTAGAAGGGGAAAATGGAGGATCTCCTCTACGTGAAGAAGCTCAATCTACCGGTGTTTGGAGAGTAGCTAGCTGCTGAGACCGCATAGGAATGAATGATGTTGCATCGGCAGGTATGTGGATACATTCATCATTGGGTGGATGACAATGTTCTTAATCACATTTGTGATATCGCGGATGTGAAGACATTGTGGACGAAGCTTGAGGATTTGTATGCTCGGAAGACTGGAAAGAACAAGATGTTCCTGATCCGGAAGTTGATATCGGTACGATATGATGATTCCAGTCCGATCACGGATCGACTGAATGTTTTTCAAGGGATCGTGAATAAATTGGCCCGAATGAACATCAATTTTGATGATGAGCTATGAGGGCTTTGTTTGCTAGGAACTCTCCCAGATTCTTGGAAAACTTTTCAGATGACGGTCACAAATTTGGTTCCAAATGGTGTTGTTACCATGGATATTGCAAAATAGGGAATCCTGATTGAGGAGCTTCGGAGGCAAGAAAATGGATCTGGATCCGGAAAGCCAGAGTTGATGGCGATGGATTCCAGGGGGAAAAGCTCAGCCAAGGACAAGGCAAGGAGAGATTCGTCGAAGAGGAAGAGTCGAGATGGGAGGATCTCCAAGGTGACAATAGAGTGCTTCCATTGCCATAAGAAGGGCCATTACAAGCGGGATTGCTATAAGTGGCGTGCTCAGAAACAGAGTGGTGGCGGTGATGGCCAAACCATGGCGGCGACAGGAGGTGTTAAGAACTTCGGGAGTAAGTCCTCAAGGAGTTTGGCTACCACAAGTTCTTCTCAGGACGGTGAGTCTCTACCTTTGTTAGAGTAGGACTCAGTGTGTCTTGCTGGATTGGAGATGAAGTGGGTGGTGGATAGTGGCGCCACCATTCATGCTACTCCAAGGCGAGAGTTATTTTCTTCCTACAAGCCAGGAGACTATGGCGTCGTTAGGATGGGTAATGCTGGCACGGCGGCGGCCGTAGGGATAGGCAGCATCCGCCTAGAAAATGAGTAGTACAGAAAGTTGGTTTTGACCAATGTGAAGCATATTCCCGACATGAGACTGAATCTGCTGACAGTTGGGCGTTTAGATGATGATGGATTTGTGAGTACCTTCAAAGATGGAGAATGGAAACTTAGCAAGGGGTCCTTGGTCATGACGAGGGTTAGGAAGGAGTCATCCTTTTACGTTCTGCAGACCAAGCTAGTGGTGGGGCATGTTAATGCCATGGAAGAGGAAGAAGCCACTAGCTTATGGCACAACCGTCTTGCTCACATGAGTGAGAATGACATGGCGGTACTTGTCAAGCTAGGTTTGCTACCAGGATTGAAGTCAGTCAACCTAAAGAGGTGTGAGTATTGTGTTCAGGGGAAGCAGAACAAGGTGGCGTTAAAGAGCTCCTCGACGCCACGGCGATAGGCTCAGATTTTGGACCTAATTCACACTGATTTATGTAGTCCAATGCCCGTGAAGTCACTGGGTAGTGCCAGTTACTTTGGGACTTTCATTGATGATCACTTAAGAAAGACTTGGGTGTATCTTTTGAGGACAAAGGACCAAGTTGTTAAGGTGTTCCAAGAATTCTATGCCTTGGTGGAAAGGAAAACTAGGAAGAAGCTGAAGGCAGTAAGGTCTGACGATGGCGGTGAGTTCATTGGAGACTTTGACAGCTACTGTCGGAAAGAAAGGATTCGTCGTCAAAGGACACCCCGCAAGACACCACAGCTGAATGGCACAGCTGAGAGGATTAACAGAACCTTGATGGAGAGGGTGAGATGCTTGCTCTCACAGAGTCGACTACCGAAGACCTTCTGGGACGAGGCCATAGGAACTGCAGTCTATGTTTTAAATGTTTCTCCATGCATTCCTCTTCAGCTAGAAGTCCCTGAGAAAGTTTGGACTGGCAAGTCTATCTCTTATGATAAGTTGTATAGCTTTGGTTGTACTGTTTTTGCTCATGTTCCTAAGGACGAGCGATCTAAGCTTGATGTAAAATTAAAGAAATGCATATTTCTTGGTTATGGCATGCATGATGATTTTGGTTACAGGCTTTATGATCATGAGGCGAAGAAGCTGATCAGAAGCCGGGATGTAATCTTTGATAATAAAGTACGGGGGAGCCAAAGCAGATGCCAGAGGAAGACAAAGTACCCCATGGCGAGGCTAAGGTGTCGTCACAAGAAGTTGCTGAAGTGACGCCACAGGTGGTAGCGCCATAGGTGATAGTGCCACAGGCTGAAGCGATTAGTTCAGGTCAAGCCACAAAGCAATTAGCTGAGGTGACGCCAACACAGGTTGAGGTCCCAAGGAGATTAGGGAGGATCAGAAGAAGACCTATCCGGTACCCAGAGCCTGAGATCAGTTTGTTGACTGATGATGGGAAGCCCGAAACTTATCATGAAGCACTGGAAAACGCTAAGAGGAATAAGTGGCTCGATTCCATGGCGGAAGAGATGAAGTCTCTGACTGATAATGACACCTTTGAGTTGGTAGATTTGATCAAAGGGCGAAAGCCACTCAAGAACAAATGGGTGTAAAGAATCAAGATGACAGAGCTTGATGGGAAGCTAAGGTACAAGGCTAGGCTTGTGGTGAAAGGTTTCTCACAAAAAAAGGGTGTTGATTTTGTTGAAATATTTTTCTTGGTTGTCAAGATGTCCTCTATAAGGATAGTCTTGGGTCTTGCCGCCAGTCTGAATCTCGAGGTCGAGCAGATGGATGTAAAGACGACTTTCCTCAATGGAGAGCTTGAGGAGGAAATTTACATGGAACAATCAGAGAGTTTTGTAGAGAAAGGGAAGGAACACCTAGTATGCAAGCTGAGGAAAAGCCTATTTGGGCTTAAGCAAGCGCCACGACACTGTTATAAGAAGTTTGAGGCGGAAATGCAAGAGCAAGGCCACGCCAAGACAACATCTGATCACTGTGTGTTTGTGAAAATGTTCTCTTCAAATGATTTCATTATTCTTCTCTTTTACGTTGATGATATGCTTATTGTGGGCGAAAGCATAGAGAGGATTCAAGAATTGAAGGCAAGGCTTAGATTAATATTCGAGATGAAGGACATGGGAACCACCAGGAACATGCTTAGGTTGGAGATCATCAGATGGAATGGGAAGCTGTATCTGACACAACAGAGATACATTGAGAAGATTCTGAAGAGGTTTGGGTTAGATGGAGCTAAATTAGTGTCAACACCATTGGCACCTCACTTTAAGCTTCGCTATGATCAGTCTCCAAAGACTGCCGATGAAGCTAGGGCGATGACAACTGTCCCCTATGCTTCAGCTGTAGGGAGTTTGATGTATGCAATGATTGCCACGAGGCCGGACATAGCTCATGCAGTTGAAGTAGTGAGTAGGTTCATGTCCAATCCAGATAAAGAGCATTGGGAGGCGGTGAAGTGGATCTTCGGGTACTTGGAAGGTATATCAAACTTAGCTTTATGCTATGGCGACGAGTCTCCAGTGTTGTTAGCCTTTACTGATGCAGATATGGCAGAGGATCTGGACTCAAGAAAGTTAACTTCAGGTTACCTGATGACTTATGCTGGAGGAGCTGTGATGTGGCAGTCCAAATTGCAGAAGTGTGTGGCTTTGTCAATCACAGAGGCTGACTTCATCACCGCAACCTAAGCTTCAAAGGAAATTCTGTGGATGGAGAGGTTCTTCTTCGTGTTGGGGATTGAACAAGAGAAATTTTTGTTGTGTTTTGATAGCCAGAGTGCTATTCACTTAGCTAAAAATTCCTCGTTCCATTGTCGACCAAAGCACATTGATGTGCGGTATCATTGGATTTGAGATGCATTGACTGAGAATCAGCTTGAACTGGAGAAGGTTCACACCGATGACAACGATGCTGCTATAATGACTAAAGTTCTATCTCCAAAAAAATTCAAGAAGTGTTGTGGGACAGTAGGGCTCATGGATGCTGCTCAACATATGTGATAAGGGGGAGATTTTATTGATGTTTCTCAGCATATGTTGAAGCTCAAGGCAGTGGCGTGGACATGGTGGCGGCAGGTTCTGTTGAAGCCGTGAAACCATGGAGCTAGCTTAGTGGATATGATTATTCATGATGATCCTCTGATGCCTCGGGAATTCATGATGTTTGTCATGATGTGTTTGGTATGTATACCAAGTTTCAGGTCTCGACATGATCTGGTTTGAGAGTTAGTAACTCTCAGCGCCATGGCGGTAGGGAAACTGTGGCGGAAGTTCCCAGGTAACGCCTTGGCGGCAAGTTGTTCTAACTTGCATTTTCTTTGTTGTATGGACGAATCCTATTGCATGGATGATGTTCATGGTATCATGATTCATGAGGTCAGGTCTTAGCGTCGTTGTTGATGCAGGATATGTATGGCGTGAGGCATGTCGGCGCCATAGATGGTAACTTCTCAGATGGCATCGCCAAGGTAACTTCTCAGATGGCATCGCCATGGAAGTTGGCGGCCCGGGCAGTTGAGCTTAGGGAATTGTGCCATTCAGTTAGACCTATTATTGTAGGTTTGTTAGCTGATATTAGGAAGCATGCCTAGGTTGTTACAACTAGAGTGACACGTGTTGTTGACTCTTGATAATTGATGTTTTGATGATAACAAGCACTTGATATGTTTGATGCATTGGTTTGTTGAGTTATAATAAGTGATAGGTTTCAAGACATTATATTGATGACCATGGATGGGCAGTATGGAAGATTAAGACTTTATCAAGT
>JAOWBR010183758.1:0-10544 GCA_028571145.1 Dionaea muscipula | reverse complement strand
TAAAGCAAAACACCTTAAAATGCCTCCTTTTCATGACTTGAGCTAAAATCCATCAAACTAAAGCTCAACCACAAGCTAATACACATCACAAATCATGTATTAAACATGTTGAAACCCTTTTTCAGCTTCTACACAAGCTAAAACAGAAAGTGGCTTGGTGAAAAATTCATGAATACACATGAAATCTACTACCTTTCCTTCTAGCTTATAGTGATCATGGTTTAAATCAACTTCAAATCAATCATAACCAAGTAAAAGCCATAAGTTATACCTCTTACAAATCTGGGATGAGAGGTTTAAATCCTCCTTGAGCCTTCTAAACCAAGAACACAAGCTACACAAGAGGAAAAAGCTATGAACTTAAGCCTTTTCCTTCACTTTTCTTTTTCTCATTCTCTTCCCTTTTCTCTCGGCCCCTTTCTCTTCTTTCTCTGCCCTTTCCTTTTCTTTTGCTGAAGAAGTTGAATGAAATCAAATTGGAATCAGTCTTTTACCCCCTAAGCTAAGCAAATGAAGAAGCATGAGGTGGCTAGCAAGTGGCCAACTTGCTAGTCCCATGCTTATCCTCTTGGTCAACAAAAGAGGCTTAAGCAAATCTGATCCATTTTCCTTAAAAGGTAGCTCTTATTCCTTAATTTCCATCCCTCTAACCATGGTTAAGTTCTCAACTAACTATGGTTAAACTTTAACTTAACAACCTTAACCAAAGTTGTACAATCTTTAAAAACTAAGCCTTTAACTCATCCAAATACGTCAAATGAGTATTCAAAATTCATCATTTTTCATGACGATCGCAACGGTACCAAAATCGTATTTTTCTGAAGTCGTTTCCTAAAAATGACTGTTTTACCCTTTTTACGGCAAAAAGCCGAAATCTTACCGAAACTAAGTTTTGATCTCAAATCCATTTCTTTACCTCTACAATGGGATATCTCTTCTCAAATATCCTTAGTAACATCTCTACTTGCTATAATATCAATATTAATATAATATTAATATAATGACGAAAGAATAATAAAATAATCACTTTAAATCAAAATAAGGGCACGGGTATAACAGATATTGTCATATATCGTTCTTTACATAAACTTTACTTTTCATATAAGTCATGGTACGATACCACAGACCAACTTATTACCAATGAATTCTTTTAATATCTTTGACAACAGAAGATACGACTCCACGGATTGAAGCTTGTCAACGATTGAAGAAAGGAAGATCATCAAAGTCTATTCACCGATTGAGGAAGAGCCAGATCTGAAGACTTCAACTACAACTTTTCACGTCTCCTCCAAGGAAGACAATCTGTCTGAACGTCTGATAACAGACATGACTTCAATAATAACAAACGTGTTTGTAAGGAAAAGTCTAAAGTACAACTGTTTATATTCCAAAGCAAGAATTTACCCATGTGTGACTATGAAAATATCTTCAACAGAATTGCCTCTAGAAGAAGATTCTTCTCAACCGCTTTGCAAATATTTTACACACCTACCAAGGCAATCTCAACGGTTCGGTTAAGATAAACCTTGTCAACCATAGATCTGTAACTACCTTAGTTTTAGAAGTAAATCTATAAATAGGGGTTATGTATCCATTTGTAACAGGTGTTAGAAAACCACCCAAGCATTCAAGCAATCTTATATTCCTGTAATCCTTGTTTCTCATTTTCCACGTACCTTAGAGTCATTCTAACTGAGAAATCAATAGTTCCAGTGGCCTAAGTGTACTATAATCAATTGATCATAGTTGAATGCTTGTAACCAAACTATGTCTATGAAGTTTGTTCTCTCAATTTAGTTTTCTTCTTTCTCCATTCGGTTTCTTAGCCAGTTCTCATTTCGAGAAGGTAAAGAATCTAAATTGCATTCTTGGTTGATCTATCTACGGGATCCAATCTTCTACTTCTTTGGTTATTATTTCTTTTACCTATACTCAAAAGAGTGGGTATTTGAATCAATTCTTGAAGATAGTATCGACGAATCGGACGCATTTCTACACACTAGCTGGTGACCGAATCCAGAGTGTTCATCATCATTCACGTTTGATTCAGCTTGGTAAAGTACTTTTACTGTTTTTTTTTTTTTTGTGAATCTTTGATCTTCAAAGATTGCGCAATCCATTTCACCTAAGTTTCTTTAACTTGTTTTAACTACATTAGTTTGTCTTTTATTCATCTTTGGTTTACTTTTCTTGAATCGAAAGAGGAAAGAAAGTATAACTACTTGATTGGGGCCTTCAACTGGATGCTTTCTTAGTTGGGTATCATCAAGTAAGATTTCTTGGTAAGCGAAAGCTTCCATCTAGGCATTCTAGGGTTGATCAACTTGCCATTTATTTGATCCACTTTATTCTTGATTTGAATCTCGTTCTCATTTCAATCAGTAGAGGTAGAGATTGACAACCTTTGCTCTCATAGACTGATTAGTGTTGATACAAAGTGACCGAATCCTTAGTCAGCTACACGAGTGATTCATTGGGTTTTACATTTTGGTGATCGAGTCCAGTGTTTGCCTAAGTCAAGATAGTTGAACTTGCTGAAGAGCTTAATCTATTACGCTTAAAAGACAGACGGGTCATTGTTTACCCATAACCCCACGTCTGCTCATTTTCTCATTCCAGCTGTGATTAGTATTTATCACCCCTTTGGTGATTAACCAGACGTGTGACACATCTGAAGTGCCTGCTTGCATGTTTGTTTGTTTTCATTTTATTTCCATCATTCATTCCATCCATTCTTTGATTGATTTATTGGTGAATTATTCTATTCGCTAATTGGTACATTTTTGCACAAGATTTGACAATACTCATAGTTCTTTGTTGAATCGACCCCTTGCTCATCCTTTACTCATTTCTTGAGTAATATGATCCTAGCTTGGGTATTATTTCGTGATTGATTTTGACATGATCAATTCTTGGCATTGTTGCCGGGGAACTTTATTTTATTTTAATCTTGTGTTTTTGTGCCTTTTAGCAATTCATTGTGCTCATAGTGTTTGTAGCTGTATTGCATGAACTTTGTTGGGCCAACAACACAAAATAAAAAAGAAAAAGATCCTAGAACAACTATCAAGTTTTAAAGAACTCAAGGAATCTGATTTAGAGCAATTGCAAGATCTTGATCTTTGTCTTATCTTTGATAAGATTCTACCACCAAAAAATTCATCTGAGCCTAAAAACCTTGACACACTTGTTTTAGGTATGGCTGACAATGGAAATAATGGTTTGATACCACCTTTAAATAATCAAGATCCTCCTCTTTTGGACCCACCCCAGAACAATAACGATGAAATTATTAATCCTTTTGGGAATCAAGGCAACAATGCCAATAATCAAGCTATCATCCCCCCTGGGAATAATGGTAATAACCCACCTCCACGACCCCGCACTCTTAGGGAGCTAGCACAACCAACAATGGTTATTCAACCATTTTGTATTCAAAATCCTACAGCAGACGTGGACTTCGAGTTCAAGTCTGCCTTCATCCAAATGCTTCCCAAATTCTATGGTAAGAGTGGGGATAACCCATATAAGCATCTCAAGGAATTCCATATGATATGCTCTAACTATAAATCCTTGGGTTTAACCTAAGAACAAGTAAAATTAAGAGCATTCCCATTCTCCTTGGCTGACACAACCAAGGACTGGCTTTTTTGTCTACCGTCTGGGTTTGTCACTACATGGACCCAGATGTAGACGTTATTCCTTGAGAGATATTTCCCTGCCACCCGTGTTGCATCCGTACGTAAAAAAATTCATGGTATTCAGCAACAACACGGGGAAGCTCTCCATGAATATTGGGAGATATTTAAACAATTATGTGCTAGCTGCCCCCACCACCAAATCAGTGAGAATTTGTTAATGATCTGTTTTTATGAAGGGCTCTGCTCGACTGATCGATTTCTCATTGATGTCGCATCCGGTGGAGCCATGGTTAACAAAGCCGTTCGTGAAGTTGAGGAACTTATCTCGTCCATGGCAGCCAATACCCATCAATTTGGGGTAAGACAGAACAACCCTACTAGGAGGGTTAATGAGGTTAGTGTTCGATCGAATATTGAACAATCTATTAAAGAGCTAACCTCTCTTGTAAGACAAATGACTACAGGACAGGTACCACAAGTCAAGGCTTGTGACGTCTGCCTCAGCCAGACGCATGCCACAAACGCTTGCCCTTCATTCCAAGATGATGATCAAACGCAAGAGGCAAACGTTGTGGGGGGTTCCACTAACCAAGGTCAGTGGAAGTGGGATGCCCAAAATTCAAGATATATTCATCGCAATCCCAACCTTCGTTGGAGTAACTCCAACCATAACCAACAAAGAAACGGTGGTGCACTTAATTGCCAACAACAATCTGCACCGTCTGGCCCTCAATAGTAGCCCTACAAGATATAAACGCAACCGCAAGCCACGACTGGCTCAGGGTCATTTGAGCAGATGGTAAAATCTTTCATTACTACGTCTATTCACCATCATAATGATAACATTGCATTTCAGAATGAAACGCGTGAATCTATAAAGAACCTCAAAACCCAAGTTAGCAAATTGGCTACTTCCGTAAACACCTTGTAAGGGCAAGGTTCTGGAAAACTCCCTTCTCAACCAATCAAGAACCCACGTGATCAAGCCAGTGCAATCACGTTGAGAAGTGGAAAGGTGGTAGAATCCAAACCTCTTAGGCCGACTGAATCAGATACAGTCGTGCCTTAATTTCTCACACAGATGGTGGATGCCCATCCGACAATGGCAGAAAAGCCTAAGGTATCATCTCCACCGTCACCAATTAAGAACACTTCCACGTCTGCTTTGCCATATACTTCATGGTTTTCTAAAACCAAAAAGGCAGAGCAGGACAAAAGCTTACTTGACCTTTTCAAAAAGGTTGAGATCACTATATCCCTCATTGAAGCTATTAGACAAATGCCTAAATATGCCAAATTTCTCAAAGAACTATGCACTTCAAGAGAAAGACCAGGGAAGGGGATATTATAAGGCTTGGGGAAAGTGTTTCTTCACTTTTTACTCAGACGGTGCCCATCAAACAAAAAGATCAGGGCATGTTTACCATACCATTAACTTTTGGGAATCGCCGTCTGAGGGCCATGATAGATACAGGGGCATCCATTAACATCTTGTCATTAAGTATATATGATGCACTTGATTTAGGCCCACTTAAGGACACTAGGGTGATTATCGTACTGGCCGATAAATCTACCACTGCACCGGTCGTTGTCCTAGAGGATGTCATCGTGCATGTAAATGATTTAGTCTTCCCAGTTGATTTTCATGTTTTACATATGGAAAAAGGATCATTATCAGAGTCTTGCTCCAATTCTCTTGGGAAGACCATTTGCTATGACATCTAATATGATTATTAATGCATGTGATGACACCATTTCTGTAGGGGTCGTGGTCATGTGGTACAATTCGATCTTATCGGAGCCATGCGATACCCTAGAGGCCATCACACAGACGTATTTTCTTATGATAATGAAGATATAGAACTGTATTCCATTGAGACGGTTCAGCCGTTTATTCATGACACATTAGAGGAAATTCTCACCTCTACATCTGTTACAGACATAGAGAGCACCTCATCACACTCTGACTCAGACGTGACTATCACGTCTGAACCAGACGTGACCATTAAAGAAGTTTCTCAAGCATCTACATGCATGTCATGTGCATCACTTCCTGCCTTCGAGCTTCCACTCACGTCTGCAAAACTGGTGCCCTCTATTGAGGCACTACCTGAGCTTAAATTGAAGGTTTTACTAGATCAATTGAGGTATTCTTACCTTGGTCCTAATCAGACGTTATCGGTAATAATCTCCAATGACTTGAGTGCAGACCAAGAGGGTCGGCTAGCCTCCATGCTCTTAAAGTATAAAACAGCCTTAGGTTGGAAGGTTGCATTTATAAAAGGTATAAGTTCCTCAATTTGTATGCACTGTATACTCATGGAAGATGAGGCTAAGACAAGTCGTCAAATGCAACGACAACTGAACCTCCCTATGATGGATGTTCTAAAGAAAGAAATCATTAAATTATTAGACATGGGCATAATCTATCCTATTTCTTATTCCAAGTGGATCAGCCTAGTCTAAGTGGTGGCTAAGAAGGCGGGCATCACTGTGGTCCACAATAATTGCAATGAACTTATCCTCACTCGTGTTGCCAATTCATGGCGCATCTGTATAGATTATAGAAAATTAAACACCGCCACAGGTAAGGACCATTTCCCTCTCCCCTTTATTAACCAAGTCCTTGAATGACTAGCTGATCATTCTTATTATTGTTTCCTTGATGACTATTCTTGTTATAACCAAATAGTTATAGCACCCGAGGACCAAGAAAAGACAACCTTCATGTGTCCTTTTGGCACATTTGCATACCGTAGGATGCCGTTTGGTCTTTGTAATGTACCTGCCACATTTCAAAGGTGTATGATGAGCATTTTCTCTGACCTTATTGAGAATATCATTGAGGTATTCATGGATGATTTTTCAATCTATGGATCTACGTTTGATATATGCTTATCTAACCTTGATCGTGTTTTGCAGAGATGTGTTAAGACCAATTTGGTCCTTAACTACGAGAAATGTCATTTCATGGTCCAACAAGGTATAGTCACTGGTTATCTCAGCCAGAGGTCTGGAAGTTGATAAAGCAAAAATTAAACTCATTAAAACACTTTCATACCCTACTAAGGTAAAAGATGTGAGGCCATTCTTGGGGCATGCTGGTTTTTATAGGCGTTTTATTAAGGATTTTTCAAAGATCTCTAAACCCCTTTGTGAGTTAATTTAAAGGATGCAGAGTTTATTTTTGGAAAGGACCGTAAAACTGCCTTTGATCAACTTAAAACCCTTTTGACAACCACACCTATGATCCAGCCCTGCGACTGGTCCCTGCCATTTGAGATTATGTGTGACGCAAGTGACTATGCAGTCGGGGCCGTCTTGGGAAAGAGACGAGACAATGTTACTCACGTGATTTATTATGCAAGCAAAATACTAGACCTAGCGCAATTAAATTATACTCTCACTGAAAAAGAGTTATTGGCAATAGTGTTTGCTTTAGATAAGTTTAGGCAATACTTGTTGGGAACCAAGGTCATTGTTTTTACTGATCACACAACTATAAAATATTTACTTTCCAAAAAGGAGTCAAAGCCTAGGTTGATTAGGTGGATCCTACTGCTACTAGAATTTGACATTAAGATCAAAGACAAATCAGGTAAAGCAAACATTGTAATAGATCACCTAAGCCAACTGGTTCAAAATGGGGATGGTATAATTATCCAAGATTCATTTCCGGATGAGCATATTTATTCCATCCAAGATAAAGAACCATGGTATGCTGATATGGTGAACTTTTTGGTAAGTGGTTCTCTTCTATTTCATCTTTCGAAGGCTCAAAAATATAAAATCAAAAGTGATTCTATGTATTACGTTTGGGATGCACCATATCTTTGGTAAATTTGCTCTGATCAAGTTATCAGACATTGCGTTTCCCAAACGGAATCACTTAGCATATTAAAACATTGTCACACGTTTGCTTATGGAGGCCATTTTGATCCTCAAACGACTGTTAGGAAGA
The DNA here is from genome assembly GCA_028571145.1 of Dionaea muscipula. Classification (NCBI taxonomy): domain Eukaryota; kingdom Viridiplantae; phylum Streptophyta; class Magnoliopsida; order Caryophyllales; family Droseraceae; genus Dionaea; species Dionaea muscipula. Next base: position 2,939 of record JAOWBR010183758.1, on the reverse strand, counting down.
TCCTTCAAGCAGGATTCTGCAGGTCGTCTGTGTCTAAAGATTCTTTTGAATTTTGCAGATCTTGTGATTGATGCCAACGACTGGGGAATATTTCCAGAAGTGATCAAATGCCGATGAGGAACATCAACGTGTGTGAGGTGTTCGACATTTAGGGCATAGACTTCGTTGGGCCGTTTCCCCGTCCTTTGTTAACATTTATATACTTCTTGTTGTTGATTACGTTTCTAAATGGGTAGAAGCAATTGCTACAAAAACAGACGGTAGCAAGGTTGTTGTTAAATTCCTCAAAACTCATATCTTCCCAAGATATGGAGTTCCCAAAGCCCTTATCAATGATAGTGGAACACACTTTGTAAACCGAACGGTGGATGCCCTACTTAAGAAGTATCATGTGCACCATCGAACGTCTACTACCTATCACCTATAACACCCCAACCCAGGGTGAAACCGACGATAACCCGTTAAGGTCATTGGAGCCTATAATATCACATCTTAACCTTTCATCACAAAACTCAGGTAATCTTCTTCTTGTTATTAGCTTAACTTATTAGGGACCAGTACCTCATAGTCAAATCTTATTACAGAAATGAAAGTAAAGCAACGAAAAGTTGTACAACTCATTTAAACCTAACATGGCATTTATTGACTTGAACACCCTAAGAGGCACCGAGGTCATTATCTTCGCAACATCCTCTATCCCTGGTCGGATCTACCTGAAAGGAAAGAAAATTAGTAACTGTCAGCCAACTAACTAGGCTGAGTGAGGATAGCCAAGGTAGAAGCAAGGCATGCATACCGAAGAAAGGAATAGCAATCTCCTAGGAATAAAAAAACTGGACAGTGGAAAACTGAAAACTATCCACTATCACACCATATAACTCATGCCAGAAGGAATAAAAAAGGCATGCTACAAAGGACCGGAACTATCAAAACCATTCTTTAAAAGTTCTCAAACTTAACTAAACATATCTTTTAAAACTGTGTCTTTTAGTATAACGTCTGCGGACAAACGCTATAAAACAAACCTTTAAAACTATCTTTAACACTATAACTATCGGTTATAGCATCTGTCTTGTGAACTGATACTATAAAACAAATCGGCTCCAATCGTAAAGGAAAACTAGCCATAGACCACAACCTAGGGATATCTCTACTAACTTGAAACACAACCTGGTATGGCAGCCAAGATTCATGTATTTTCAAGCAGTAACCGTCCAAGTTCTCCTATTGCAGGCAAGATCCCCCATAGACGTTGTACCACCAGGAGTCGTCCCCCCCATAAGAGACTAATCCCACGTGGCCGAAGTTACTTTCAAGGGAAAACTATGTTATTGGGTAATAATATCCCTTTATAAGCATAACCAACGGATTGTATCTGTATCTAAAATCATGTGCTCGAAAGCAAACTAAAAACTTTTCAAATATCATAACTTTGGAAATAAGCTGAAACTGTTCATTTCCATTCTTTCAAAAGCTGCACATGAATCCTATCTCTACAAAGAGAATAGGATATAACTCTACCATGGATCATATCTTAAAACAAGTATAACAAAAGCACCTTCCTTTAAGTCCATATAAAACTTAACAATAGTAAATCCCATGTTCATCAATGGAGTATATTTCAAAATCCCATAATAATAAAATATACTTCATCAACTCTCTATCACAATCCCCATCACAGAAAACCACGAGAGCGTGACTCATTCATAACCATTAGCGTCCATCCCGGAATGACGATCGGAACGATGTACCCAAATGGTATGACTGATCCTTCTCATGTCTGTGATTGACAGGACCATAATAAAGAGTCTTTCTAAACATAAGATTACCAACTGAACCTAAAGAAAACTCAACTAAGACCCGTAGGTCGAACATATCAATAAATGACTCTAACCAATTGTTATACCCCGTGTTTTATATACATTTTTATATTGTTTTATGCTCATTGTGATTGATTTATCATATTGGAGATATTTCGTTTTTCGGTAAATAGTGCTTTACGTGAATAGTGCTCTCGGGTTTTATATAGCCATTCAGCTACTTTTTGCATCGCATGTCATACGATCGATTTGATTATACCGGCACGATCGGGATGATGAGACATGATCAACGAGTACCATATTGACGTATGCTGACTTCACCAATTTTTTCCGGGTTGGTCGGTTTGTGGTAAGACGACTTTTATGGTTTTGATTTTGGATTCATTGGGAACGTGCTTTGATTTCGTGATTTTTGGTGATGAGTTTGAGGCATTTAGGATTAGTTTCCACGGACATGGATGATTTTAAGGTCGTTAGTAAAGTTAGAGTTCGGGACGGAATCATTGACTTTTTGTGTTCACATTGCTTTAATGATGGTCGAGTGTAGGGTTGGTTTTGGTTGATTTTAGCTTGATTTAAGGCTGGTCTTCAGCCTTCCTTTGCTGAGACCACACGTGGGATTCAAGGGAGAAGGAAAGGAGAAGAAGAGGAAGAGGAAGAAGGGGTTTGAAGAGTTCTTAAGGTTTCTCATCATTTTCTTCTTGTGATTCATCTTGTGGCTTGCATCCTTCCTTGGAGATCATCCTAGGTAGCTCTAGGAAGCTTTAAAGTTCATCTCCTTGGTTGTTCTTGAGATAATCTCATGTTTAGTTTATGATTTTCCTTAGTTTTCATGGTTGGAATGATTTTTGAGATACTGATTGTACACCCCAACCCGGGGTGAAACCGGCGATAACCCATAAGGGTCATTGAAGCCTAAAGTTACCAACTTATCTCATCTCAACCATCTAGATCAACTGTATCTTATTCTTATGATTAGTACATAACCATAAAATAACAACGGAAAGTTTATCAGAACTTTAATAAAATAACATCATCTAAAGGTCAAACTCCCTATGAGGCAACAAGGTCATCATCCTCCGCAGCATCCTCTAGCACTGATCAGACCTACCTGAAAAG
>JAOWBR010183747.1:0-10545 GCA_028571145.1 Dionaea muscipula | reverse complement strand
CCGGCTTCAATGACTCATGAGTCCCTTCACGAGTTATCGCCAGTAACCCGGTTTGGGGGCTTACATTTCATATCAAACTTTGAAAAGATTCGTGCACTGACAAGGCGATTGGGCAAATCCTGTTTATTGGGGATAGGATAACGAATCCATTGGAGTACTTTATTTAAAGGTTTATATTTAATGACCAGGCGTGGGACACCACGCTCTTCTTCAACTTGATTATTGACATAAAAAGTTGTGCATGACCATGGTGATTTGGACCGGCGTATAAGCCCTTTGTTAAGTAGAGATTAGATCTCTTTTTTACAGAACTCTAGTAATTCTTGATTCATTTGGATGGGTCGTGCTTTGGAAGGAATATCCTTTTCATTGAAGGTTGGTTCATAAGGAAGATGAACAATATGCTTCTTACGTTGCCAAAAGGCATTAGGAAGTTCTGCACAAATATCCTTTTGAAACTGGACTTCTAGTCCTTTAATTTTTTCTTGAATAGTAGAAGATTGAAGTTGTTCTTCAACCCATTTGTGAGAGATTAATTCTTGAAGATACGCCTTTTGTTGCACTTTGGATTTGATAATGTTAATTTGTTTTAATATAGTTAATTCTTTTAAAAGATTAAGTTGGCGTTCTGTAGGCGCGGATAGAAACATAAATGAAATAGGATTATTAAAAATAATCATGTGAATACCAATATTATCCACAGTGAAAGGATAAATAGTTGTTAGGAACGGTGTTTCTAAAATAATCATTTGGGATAAACTTTTGACCAAAATAAAGGAAGTTCGAAAATAATATTTTTTATTGCAAATATGAGCATTCGATAATTTATATTTAACACTTAGAGAAGAACCTTGAGCTAATTGAAGTCGCTCTTTGGTGAGTTCGTAGTATTTTAAAGGGACTACCCCTTATGCAATTTTGATCAGCGCCTGAATCAATCAGTGCAATCGTTTGCAGTCTAAAGGATTGAACCTTTAACTCAAAGAGTACTAACCACTTTTAATATATGATCTGATGAATATGATTTATGTAACTATCTTCGTCATCACTATCTGTTATAATAGTAAGAGGTTTCTTACTAGATAAGGGTAAAAATAGATCATTTATGGGAGTAATCCAGGTCGTTTGGATTTGTTGTTTTATGTTGATTTGCTCCTGTTGAAAGTCTTTTATTTGTTGCTTGACAACATTTAACTCTTGTTGTAGATCGGCAATTGTAACTTGTTTTTGAGAAGGAGAACGATCCTTAATTATTTTGCTAAGGGTATATGGTTCAAGATTTTGAGGTTCTTGGATTTGTTCTCTGGCTTATTCTTGTTGTATTAGATCTTGATATTGTTCTAAATATAATTTTTTAAGATTTGGATCAGAAATATGATCTAAAAGATCAAAGATTATTTTTGAAGATGCGTCGGTTATGACGTTGATGCTATTTCAGACACAAAGATCGTGATAATTATTTTCGCAAATGGCTTCTGAGTCACTTGACCAATCTTGTTGTAGCAACATCACATCATTGTCAAAATCTTGAGAATCGTCATTGCTGACATTTTCTTCATCATTTTCATTATCAGAGATTAATGAATTAATTAACTGTTCTTTGATTACATCTTCTACTGCTAACTCATTAATTTTTTTTTTAAAAATACATTTGTTAGCTGTATAACCGAATCTATGACATTTGAAACACTGAATGTTTGTTGTAGTATTCTGAGTAGTTTAAGGTCCTTTAAACCGTTTTTTTCTTCAATATTTGAATGGCTTATATGGTTTGGAATACATGGGTCTTTCAAACCGTTTTTTGGAAACATATTTTTTGTGAGTCTTATACGTCCTTTTTTATGGGGGAGTTGGTAAGTTGAGGCCATATTGACCACAAAAAGATCCTAATTCCTTTTTATTCTAATGTTGTTCGGATTTCATTTTGGATTTTAACTTTAAATCCGTGCAAAGAGCTAATGCTTCATTATTAACATAATTAATAAGATCTCCATAAGTTAGCGTATTATATGGGATTTCTTCATTATTTTGAGAACGAATTCTTTGACGAACCTTATCGGCAAAATGTTTAGGTAAGTCGCTGAGAAAGCGTTCTTTCCAATAAATATGTTGAGAATCTTGTCTTTGATAAACTTTAGTAAGGAAAATATCTTTGCACCATCAAAAATCATGCAAGGATGGACATCTGAGGTTATTAAGTATTTCTAGTGCTCGATTATCAAAATGAGTTGGATCTCCAATGAAATGTTTCATAATAGAATATAACAACATTGGATATGCATTTGAGACCTCAACCTCGTTTTCGACTCATTTGGCGTCTAAGATTTTTTTACGTTCTTCTTCAGTAAGATACGCTTCCCACCATCCTTTTAATTGTCCGAAAAAATCATAAAGAATAGTATAACTTATTTGTGTGTCTTTAGTATGATGAATTTTATATGCATTTGCGGCCATATTCATTTGATTTAGCATGGCTAAAATCTCATGTTCACTTTTTCCATCTAAATTCCATTCGATAATTTCATTACCATTGTAAGTATTTTGAAAGTCTGGTTTTTCTTCAAGAGTTATATCAGGAGGAGAATGTCGAGTGTACCGATATTATTGTGAGGATGTTGAATTAGGGTTCTTCGAGAGCGATAACTCATTCGACGATTAATTTTATTAACCTCGGGATCACTGTTAATACCATTATCAATAATGTTATTAAGCTGTGAGGCGGATGGTAATGAGGGAATAGTAGCTATACCTTTACTCGATTCTGGAGAATCTGGATTTGAATTTAGATTAATTCCTCCTAATTGTCTCGTAATTTGGGATAAGATGTCTTCATAATGTTTTGTTTCCAATTCTTTTGAAGTATTTATTAAATGATTTCTAGGTGCTTGTGAAGGGGTGAACAATGGTTTTTGGAGCTTCTTAGGTTCCATGTTTTCTCGAACAGCAATAAGTTGTTCTGAGACTGTGTATAATAACTGGTTTGTATATTTATTCTGTTGGTAGATATTTTTAATATCATCATATTCAACAGGTGCCTTAAGGTGAGTTTTATCAGGTTGTTTGAATGGTTTCGCAACAATTTCTGTTTTACCATAGGTAAATTTGATAGCATTTAATGGGGGATGAGGGCCAATATGAGTGTCATTCTCTGTGGTAACCCATGTTTTATCTTCAGCTTTGAGTGTATTTAGTTGAGCTTCTGTTGTCATAATCATATTTTTGGAACTGAGGTAACCAGGTAACCAATAGAAGAAGGGAATGTTTGCCCTTACCATAGCTCCCTTATGACAATGGTTTCTTCCGGGGAAATGTTGAAAAATACCATTTTTTAAGCAACTTATTACTTTTAAGAGTGAAATCTCTTCTTAGGAAGTCTTTATCGATTTCAAAAGTCTAGTCTACGACTACTTCAAAACTAATTACATTTAGTTGATCGAACTGCATGTCCGATCTAGTGGGTGATAAAGTAGGAGATGAATTTCTATAGACTGGCTTTGGAATAGTGGAAGAGAAGTCAACCCCCTTTAGTTTGGAAGAGGCTTCTTCAAAAACAGAAGAAGACCTAGCGGGCTCAAAGGGTCGAGAAAATGTTGAAGACATTGATCTAGAGGATGAGGAGTGAGTTACTCCCATTTTGATTTGTTTTCCCGAGTTGAATCTGACGGTCATAGATCCATCGGGGTGTTCAATTATTTGAGAAACATCTGTGTTTAGTTGAATTTCTAGAGGTGGGAGATCTTCATTGATTTCGCATAGTTCTGGCATATCAATTTCATTCCATTTTAACAGTCTAGTAGTTAGGACTTTATTGTTTGGATTAGCTTCTAACAGGACAGTTTGTCCTGGTTCGCTCGTCATACGAGCACCAATATTATCTGTGTTTAGCACTTTGAAGATTAATCTGTAGATTATTACAAATTCTTTTCTTCTAGCTTGTGCATGTGTCTTTTAAGTGTGGATATCTAGTACTTAAGTGTTTAAGATGGTTAGATATGAGAGATCAACCATAAAATCCGGATAGCAAGTGAAAAAGACAGGATTATTACATGTATTTGATTGGAGTATAGCAATTTGAGACTCATTAAATTTACACATAGTAGCATCTCTTAAAACAACTAAAATGGGTCAATCTAAACCCTTTCGACTGAGTGGTTTAATACACACTTGGACACAACCATAATGAGCATATCTAAATTTCTTCTCCTAATATTTTTTAAGAATCTTCGAATTTAGCAGTTTTATTCGACAATAGTCTTTATCTACCGAAATACTTTGTTCAACAGTTTTAACATGAAACATTTGTTGGAAATCAAAAGTACCAATTTGATAAATTTTTTCATATGGGACGGTAGGCATTTTCCACATATGTAAAAACATTTCAAGCTTAGGAATCGAAAGATCACTCGCGTTTGTAGCCTTTTGTTCATCCATTTCCTTGATGATAGAAGAGCTAAGTCTTTTACCATTGGAAAAATATCTTTTAAATTATGCTCGTTTTGAAAACTTAATCTTAATCTTGCTTCTCCTTTTCCTTTGCAGTTAAAGGGACCACCTACGTCTGCAATGCTAGCCTCTCTCAGGTCTTACAGCAAGTAATGCAGAAAAACACTCGGCTGACCAACTTTAACTTTGAAGTAAAGAAGTAGCTTGATTAAAAACAAGAAATACAATGAAATTTACTTCAAGACTCCCTCCGCGGGCAAAAAGGCTGGCTCGATGGTGCACATACCACAAGGTCCTTGGTCACTCAACAGAGGAGTATCGGGTGCTCAAGAGCCAGAGAGACGTCAAAAACTAACAGGAGAGTCAGCAATTCAAACGGCTCCCAGCAGATAAATGCAAGTCGCCTCCCTAAGCCAAGAGGGATCACAGTAGGAGTCCGGATCCCACGACCAATAGACCTAGGATTGGTGAGAAAAATACGGTGGTCATCAACGTCTTCCACGGTGGCCAGTCGAGCGACGGTGATAGCAACAGAGGGAGGAAGAGATATAACCGAGGGGAGCGGGTGGAGTCCATTCCTAGCAGCTCTAGAGAGGTCATGGACCTGGAAGATGTGCCATTGATTTTCACTAAGGAGGATAAGGCGAAGGTGAAGTACCCTCATCAGGATGCAATCCTGGTAACTGCCATGATCAAACACGTCATTGTTCAGATGATTTTGGTAGACAACGACAGTTCGACGGACATCCTCTACTTTGATGCCTACAAGCGGTTGATAGCAGTGCTTGGCCTGAGGCACAACATACTCCCCCCTGTCTCTACCCCACTTTCTGGGTTCACAGGGCATTCAATCAGGGCGATGGGTGTAATACCCTGTCCCGGACATGTCTGCTTTAACAAATCTTAAAGGATTTGATGGGATTTATTTTTAGAGGTTGAGAAATTTTTAGAGATTTACGAGACATTTTTCGAAATTTTTACTCTAAAGGGGGGTAAATGGTAATTTTGACTAAAGCTTTGGATTTTGACGATTTTGGTACCGTTCCGATCGTCATGGAAAATGGTGAACTTTGAGTACTCATTTGATGTGTTTTGGATGGTTTAGAGGCATAATTTTAAAGTTTGAACAACTTTGGTTAAGATTAAACTTAACCATGATTAGTGGGATTTAACCATGGTTAGTGGGATTTGGTTTTGGGTTAAGAGTGACCTTGGCTGGTTTTGGATCACATGCTGGAGGCTTAGGGGCTGAATACCATAGCTCTCTTTATTGACTAAATATGGATATGCATTGAAAGGCATGTTGACCACTTGCCCATGCCACCTCATGTGTGCTTAACTTTCTTAGCCTAGAGGGTTTCTTGTTGCTTCTAATTTGTTAGCAGTATAAAGGAGTTAAGAATCAGTAAAGGGGAAGAGAAGGAAACGTGGGAAAGAGATAGAAAAGAAAGGGAAAGAAAAGAAAAGAAAAAGAGAAAGAAGAAAGGAAATGAGAAGAAATCAAGGGATTTTCCATAGCTCCTTTGGGTAGAGCACTTGTGTTCTTGATCTTAGAGCTCTGGGAAGGATAAATCTCATTGTTTTTCTACTGGTTTGGTAAGCTCTCACCCCTTTTGTCAAAGGTTTGATCATGTGAATGGATTAGAGCTTGTAATTCATCTTCTAGGTTAAGAATATGATGAATTCATGATTTTTCGTATTGCTAGATTGTGAATTTGATGTTAATCCAGCTCCTAGAAGGTCTATACATGTTGTATACATGTATTTTGACGTGTTTGAAATGTTAGAAGTGGAGTTGGGTTGAGTTTGTAGAAAATTTGTGTAAAGGAGAAAAACTGCAATTTTCTGTGCAACATCCATGGACGTCCGGGCAGACGTCCGGAGGCGGACGTCCGGCTGGAGGTCCGTTCCCCTGCTGTTTGGCCATTGTGTTTTGTTTGAGTTCCAATCTTTGGGGACATGACTCTAGGGATATGAATGAGGATATTTAAGGGTTGTTGGAGACTCCTTGAAGAGAATAAGAATGTGATTAAAGGTTATTTCACTTTCTTTTGGTTTTAAGCATATAATTGAATATGCTTTGTGACTTATGTGTTCAGCACTTGATTTGAGCTTCCGAATAGACTCATGAGGATTGGTTTGTGTTAGTTTATCAACTTCCACTAGGTAAGGAGTAGTTACCCTTTGGGATTTCTTTATGGATTCTCCCATATGACTTGACTATTGAGTGTATACATGTGATCGTGTGTTACCACTTGGTTGAATATTATCATCCCATGATGTGATTGATTGAATATTATCATTTGGTTATTCTGTCACTATTATGAGTGATATGTAGAGCATGTTTGCATTCATTAGTTTTAAGACTACGGGTTTTGAGACCAGCATACAAAGTATCTTTTTGAAAGACTTGTGTTTCATTCTTTGATTTTGAAAGGATGATGGGTTTGAGGTATTGTGAGACTTATATTTCCTTCGATCACAGACACAAGCTGGAGCCCATAGGCCTTGAATAGGTAATGTTCGTCCATGCCGTCGAGTTCTGTGACAGGGTTATGACAAGGATTACGAGGCTCTTGACCTTACGATGAAATGAATTTTATGAAGAACTTTGGTTTAAGACCATCGTTTTGAATCGTCTGATTTTCAGGTTCAGACATGTTTTAGAGGAGTATTTGATTTCCAAATGCTATTGCATCATGTATGTTTGCATATTGTACATGATCATGATCTGTATGGGAATGTGAACCTTATTTTGTGATATTATAGGCTTTACTGGATCCTCTACCCTTACTCAGTCTTTATGACTGACAGTGCTTCACTGTTGGTTCAGTTTCAGGTACCCATAGGATGACAAGATCTGGATGGATGCCGAGTGTCGTACCCGCTCCCGGGTGGGACCGACACGAGACCCGTGGGGGTAGCCCACGTGCCCCGTAAGCCTAAATCGAACCCAAACATGCAAATCAGTCATGCTAAAACTAGCAATCATCAAATCAGACTCTAGTCTAAGCATGCGGAAGTCAAATCAGACCCACGAAGGGAAAACTAAATCAAGGGAGAGAACTAAGTCTCAAACATCAGAGTGAAACTAAATCATGCGGATGAAAGCTAAGACCCACTGGGGGTAAATCATCAATCCAAGACCCACATCGGAAAAAAGGTTCAAGAACCCATGGGAAAGGACTAAGCTACAACATCAAGTCCTAATGTAAGTGAAACAATCACAATCTAGGGAGTTAGAGCATCTCAACATGAATCTATGAAGATGAAACCAAAAGATGCATGTATAATCCAAAACAAATCCTAAGAGGCGTGTCCCGTCTTCTCGAGCATCCATCTAGCTCTCAACCTGCTCACCTGCGCCAAATTATTCCGGAGGATGTACTCGGGTTAGTAAACAGTCTAGTGGCATACTATGAAAAAGAATAATAAAGCTAAACATGGCTAAGGGTAGTTAGTGATCCAATTCAAACGTATGTCATATAGCCGGCCACCTTAATCCACGGCGCGGAGGTGGCCGGGTAAAATTAGGAGGGGGACACTAACCACACGGGTAAACAGTAGAGATAACGTGAAAGAATGATCATAAGGCCAACAAAGTCCATGAGAAACATGAATGCAAAACGAGTATAACATGGATCACAAACAACAGACATAACAGGTGTATCAAAACATTGGGTACCCATCATCCTAGGCACAACCTCCCCCGATTATGGCGATCGGGTAGGTAAACCTCCTAGCAGAGACGTCCTGGATCATCGTTGATCATACGGTGTCCTACGAGCGTTATGCGCTCCCGGCATGTCCCTCGAACGGCCAGAGTCATTCCCCTGGACTTAAGATCCACTCGCTGCATCAAGCATAAAGGCCACCACCCTCAATGCCAAAGATAACATACCATACATATGTATCATGCTCGTGGAAAGGTATCAACTAATTGAAGTCAACATATGAAATAGAATCATCATAGTCAGGCCGTAGCCGAAACAAGGTAGAATAACTAAACCATGGTTCATGGACTATGAATAAGAAACAAACAAGTGGACTAATCAATAATATAAGAATACCGCATATGCCAACGGTAAAGGGTTACTAGGAAACAATCATGACACATAAAGAGGTTTAGGTTTAGTGTACATCCACTCACTCGAGTCCTCGGATGATGCTAAAGTCCAATCGTAACCTCACAGATCACCAGAACCGCGTCGGGGCCTAAATCACATGTCACACGAGAGAAACGTCTCAAACCGAGGTCAAACAAGTCAACCAAACACGCATCGAACGCCAAACCCCTAATCATGCTTCTTACGAGCCATGGATGTGTCCCAAACAAATCGGAATCGAATGGCGATCGAAAACGGGGTGAAACAGATCCCCGAAGGAAAACTGGGCAGAACACAGCTGTGCTAGTGGGCCCGCTCACCCCTGGTCCGGCCGTGTTCTCCACTGAACTTTTGGTGCGTTTTGCTGAAGAAGAACACGGGCGTGTTCATGGAGAACACGACTGTGTTCATCCCAGCAAGAACACACCCTGGGCCTGCTGCACGAAACACTTCCATGTTCATGGGAACATGGGCGTGTTTCGCCCAGAAAATGCACAAAGTGCATCGAATCCTCTCTAATCTCAACCAAATCAACAACACACACATCCAAGACACATACAAGTTGTTCTAAGGCCTGAGGGACATCAAATGAAACATCAAACACATGCTAAACAAGTTCCAAACATGCCACACACCTTACTCAAGCCTAAAATCTAAAAATCAACCAAAACTTCCATACCACAACCAAACTATGAATCCACCCCAAATCACATGAATCAAGGCATTATCAAGGTCCCAATGTCATTATCAAACATCCACAACACACATCCAAGAAAAGGTTTGAGCTCAAACAAACTTATTGGGTAAAAATCTCACCTTTGGTTTGGGGGTGCCAAATCCTTAGCTTCCAAGCTATGGATCTTGATCTCCTTGAGCCAATGATCACCTTCCGTGCCTCCTTGCTCTAAGAATCTAACCTCCAATGGAAGAAAATGATGATGAAAGTGGTGGGATGAAGAGGAGAAGAAGAATGGTGGTGGTGTGTGTGTGGCTGATCGGTCAAAATGGGGGAGAGGAAATGAGGTGGTCAACAAGGGGTTCACAAGGGCTAGGGATTTTAATCCCCCAAGTGGGCCAATTGGGCCACTCCCATGCCAAACTTGGGTGGGCCAAGACAAATGGATCAAAGGCAAATGGGTCAAGCATGACCTAATCTCATGCTTATCACTTGTCCGTCAAAATGGACTTAATCAAATCAAGGCCAAATGGGTTAAAAGAAATAAATGGGATCTAAGAATTGGACTCAAAGGGGTTTGAGTCCATGTCCAACACACATCAAATTCCAATCTTCCCACCAATGGGCCAAGTCAGAGCTCAAAAGAAAAGGAAAAAAGTGGACCGGGATTTTAAAATACGGGTCGTGACATCTTTCCCTCCTTAAAGGAATTTCGTCCTCGAAATTCAAACAAACTAATCTCAAGGTCAAAACAAGAGTGAAGGCCAGATCATGAGCAAGGGCATTACTTCCAAAACAGGTGCGGAACTTCTCCCGCGTCTTATCATCATGCTCCCAAGCGACTTCCTCAACAACCTGACGTGTCACAAAACCTTGACCAGCGGGACCGTCTTGTTCTGGAGAACCTTGTCCTTGCGGTCTAAAATCGAAACCGGTTGCTCCTCGAAGGACAAATCATCTCTCACGCGCAATGGTTCAAAATCAATGATGTGGTCGTGTAACACCCCAACCCGGTCGAGGTGAAACCGGCGATAACCCGTGTGATATAGGGAAAAAATCCCCCTATTGACACGTGGCCAAAGGGTCCGAGATTGGACCGTTCAACCTGACCCGACTGAACCCGAGTCCATGGTCAACCATGGTCAAACCATGGTCAAACCCGGTCAACCCCGGTCAACCGTGACCAATCCCGACTAAATCCATCCTGGATGACTCCCCACCTCGCCACGAGCGTGTGGACGCGAACCGTTCGCCCATCGGAGTTCAGGACAGCTCACACGGACCTCCCGGGGCTTCCCGAGCCAGGTCCACCCCGGGTGG
>JAOWBR010183736.1:0-10546 GCA_028571145.1 Dionaea muscipula | reverse complement strand
ATACACAAAAATACGGTTCCACACCGAGGAGAGAGCATTCGATCTGTGGACACCCAATCGGTTTCCTCGTGATTCCGATCTCTTCGCGGATAGCAGACCGAAGACAAAGGTGAGATCCGTTCTTTCGTAGTCCGATCGTTAAAGAGAAACTGTACACGCTTCCGCTATACTTTCAGGTATTCTTTATTTGTACAGTTTTCGATCCTATAGTATATAGAATTACTAACAGAAACCGAACCATTACCTGTGGTTATGGGTATGGTTTTAGATATGAAATACCCGAACGGTTTCGGTTCGGGTATGGTTTTGCTAATACCCGAACCGTTACCCGAACTGAACCGAACCGAACGGTTACCCAACCGGTTGCACGTGACTTATATAATACTCTTGTATGATGAATCAGAATTGTGCAATTGAGGAATGATGTAATGTTTTGTAACAAGTTACTTTTTGTTTAATGTTGATTGAAACTATTTGTATCATTTTTTTTATTCTATGAATCTATGTTGTAGGTTGTAGTATGGATGTTTGAAATTGAGTTTCATTATTTTAGCCTGCAGGTTTGAGACTTTTACTCTTTGAGTTTCATTGTTTTGTAACTTGTAAGTATGCTGGCTGGTAACGCTGTGCGACTGCAAATTGCAGTTTGTGGTTTTTTTTTTTTTTTTTTTTTGCATTTTAGTTTATTTTTAAACGGTTACTCGTTTAGGTAACGGATTATCCGAAATCCGAACGGGTAATACCCGAACCGACCCGAATGGGTAATGGTTTGGTTATGATTTTGGTTTTAGTTTTCAATTTTGGGTATGATTTTGACAATACCCGAACCGAATCGATCCATTGTCATCCCTAAATATTATTGCTTGTGGATACTAAAAAAAACAAAAAAACCGGTTCACGGTTCACCATTGCTGGGAGTGGGATATCCCTTTAAAATTATGCGAAGGAAAGTCCAACCGTTGCGGACATGAAAAAAGAGGTTCCAGCAGCTACAAAAGCTGTGAAGATGCCACGAATGACCCCCTTTACATGCAAATATGGCGAAGTCTTGGGGACGAAGATGAGATCGAGGACAAGAACCCACAAAAAAAAAGAGGAAAAGGAAACAACCCAACACAAGGCAGCAGAGGAATCGAGGATGGTGAAGCAGATCTTCTTCTTATTGGTACTGAATCAAATCACAATCATTCCGAAACCCGTATGCAGTTCATGATGAACAATCCTTATATCACAGCTCCAAGCCGACCTCTTTTAATGCTCGATACGTATCTTTATCTTAACTCTCCAATCACTGATGCCCATTACGTGTATGACGAAATGCCACAGAGAGGCCACACCTCTGATTTCTGTTGAAACCTGAAAACCCGTTACTTCATAATTTCCCGTCACAATATTGGCTGAGAATATTTTCTTGGCTCGGCTTGGTATCTCATTATAAACATGGGTTTCATGTCTGGGATCGTTCTCGGCTTTGTATTCGGCATTGCATTGGTTGTGGGATTTGCTAGATGGCAAAATGTTCGAGCCAAACGCCGCTCTGACTTGGTATATATCACATTCCTTCGTCATTTCTCTTCTGCGTTTGTATAATTGATTGATTAACACAGTTGCATGGTTAACGTACCATTTTGTACTGTGTAAATTAAGTTGGATGATTCGCTGCGATGTTTTTTTTTTTTTTTTTTTTTTTTTTTTGTCGATGCTTATTGGTATTGATTGTTTGAATTTTCCTTAAGAGGGCTTGTTGGATCAGAGCCCACTTCTATCATGGAAGGTTGGTCATGGTTTCTCTCCATCAGCTTGCAAGTTGGCATGGCTTTACTGTGTTGAAGCTGTCAAGAAACTCATTCTACTTAAAAGTTCAAGCTTGTAGTAGGATAGCCTTATATTTGTATCTTAACATGTTCATTCCCGTGAATTTTATTTGGGTATGAAATATGGGGGTAACATGATTCAAACTCATACCCCCTAGTCACATTTGCTTTGGTACCATGTCGAGGTATTGTCTCTACCAAAAAAGTTGATGGTAGAAGGCGTATGGATTAAATTTGTGATCTTAAGAGAAGCTTACCAAAATATTAGTCTGAAATTTATTCTTAAATGTACATTCCTTTAGGCAGAGGCAGTGGCAGCATTTGCTCGAATGAGTGTAGAAGATATGAGGAAGATACTTACAGATAGGGATTATCCTCCTTGGGTTGTATTTTCACAATGGCAGAAGTTGAGTTATTTGTCATTCTATATTTCTTCTGTATTTTCCCTTGTCTCTCTTCATTGGCTGACATATCATTTAACTTTTACTTTCTGCAGTTAAGTTGGCTGAACCGTCAGCTGGATAAATTGTGGCCTTTCATAGACGAGGTGATTGTTCTCTTGCCTTCTTAAGGGTGATAATGCAACTGGTAGTGCTCGATTCTAAAAATGGTTTGGCGTTAGGCAGCATCGGAGCTAATAAGGAGCTCTGTGGAACCAATTCTTGAGCAATATAGACCGCCAATCTTAGCCTCCCTCAAGTTTTCCAAGCTTACCCTTGGGACTGTGGCTCCCCAATTTACAGGTTAGTGTGATTTCAAGATATCATACAGTAGCCTTATGGAGATGTTACATGAGTTTTCCTGGTTGAACATTGCACATATTTTCGATTGGGTATATGCCTCAAGATGAAGTATTGTATAGTAGTGAAGTAGGATTTTCCTCGGACTGAAGAAGCTCAGTTCCAATTCTAGCTCATTGGATAGACTTGCATATTAAGCTTTGTGGTGCTATTTCTTCTTTGAGTGATTTTTTAAGCTTATTTCAGCTGAAACGTGAAAGGCCAAAACCTTTTCACTGTCACCCTCAATAAATAGAACCTTTTGCCACAGAAACAGAACTGCCATTGCCCAACTTCTTTGCTGAGACAGTATTTCAAGCCTTGTAGATTTGGTCAAGGCCCACGGAAAATGTAAATTCCTTCTGTTTTAGCTTTGTTAGGAAAGTTGCACCTGAAAAAGGAGCTTATGTATGAACTGAATTTCATCAAGTTTCTACTCCAATGCATCAAAATGCTAATAAGCCCCTCTTTCTCTCTCTCTTTAATGGTATATTATGCCAAGGATACCAACTGCATCAAAGTTCTAGTAATCTTATATAAGTTGAGATTATTATAAATCTTCAGCCAAAATTGGTGAAATTTTCAGGAATCTGTATACTTGACAGTAAACCTGGGCAAATTATCATGGAATTGGAGATGCAGTGGGATGGGGACCCAGACATTGTACTCGACATAAAACCCTTGGTTGGCATGGCGCTACCTATACAGGTATTGAACTACTCTATATCTACTGTTGAGTTGTCCAATAGGGAGATGCGTTATAAAGAATTTAGCTTCCCGCTAAAGCTAATGCTATTGTAAAAGCTGTTGGTTGAAAAAAGTTGCACTGAAATCCCAGGTCGTTCTATAATCTACTAATCTGGTTTGGAAGTTTCTGCTAAAGCTTCTGTAACTTTTCTGCTGCTCAAGATTTCATCAAATGAATTCTGGGATTTTTCTGCAACTGGTTTTCTTTTGGTACCATTTTGATCCTGGTATGCTCTCCAGGTCAAGAATATTGGATTCACAGGGATTTTCAGGCTAGTCTTCAAACCACTAATAGATGAGTTCCCATGTTTTGGAGCTGTTTCTTATTCCTTAAGAAAAAAGGTACTTCAGGACACTTCTATTTTTATATCTGTGATTTTGTCCATCTGGTGTCATTGGCATTCCCGAATAGAGTCTGTTTCTATGAATCATGTGCTTTAACCAAATGCTCCTGTGATCAAAACCTTTCGAAACTCGCTTGCTTGGCTTGTTGACTTCTCTTGCTGTCATCTGACTGCAGAAACAGTTGGACTTTACATTGAAAGTTATTGGTGGCGAAATATCATCAATTCCGGGACTTTCAGATGCTATTGATGTAAGAGGAGAAAATTTCATCTTGCTTTCTCTTATTTATATGAGAAAGACTAACAATACTGTTGAACTTAGATACCCTCATTTGTTTTGTTGTGCTGAGTGTGCAAATGCCAATTGAGATGTTCAAGTGAAAACCTGTCGCTATGATCACCTTGTTCATCCTGTTTTAACAAAGGCAATTCTAGTCGCAAATTATTTCGTTTCATAGATGCCGCATCATAGCTGAAACCATGCAGGATGTGCGCCCCAACCAATCATTATTGAACTATCTAGGCTTCATGTTCTTTTCTATTTTGTTTTTCAAGCCATTGTGCTAAATTTGGCATGCATCACTTTACAGGAAACTATCAGAGATGCTATTGAGGATTCTATCACTTGGCCTGTCCGGAAAATTGTTGCAATAATACCTGGAGATTACAGGTGTGTGCTTCTACCACTCAATAACAAGTTTGCTTTCGAATGTTGATCGGTCTGATTGTAATATGTTTTTAGTGATCTCGAGCTGAAGCCTGCTGGCATGTTAGAGGTGAAGCTTGTCCTAGCTCAAGATTTGACCAATAAAGACCTTATTGGAAAATCTGATCCTTTTGTGCTCCTTTATGTACGTCCATTGCGTAACAGAATGAAAAAGAGTAAAACAATTGTAAGTAACTTTAGATTTCAACCACTTGCTCATATTCTGTGCCCGACTCGACTTGACAATTTTCTGTTCATTCAGAATAATCAATTGAGCCCGGTGTGGAATGAGAACTTTGAGTTTGTAGTTGAGGATCCATCAACACAGTACTTGACTATCAGAGTTTTTGATGATGAAGGTCTCCAGCCGCCTGAACTCATCGGTTGTGCACATGTAGCACTGAAGGATCTTGAGCCTGGTCAAGTGAAGGCTGTGTGGCTGAAGCTAGTGAAGGACCTGGAGATCCAGAGAGACACTAAAAACAGGGGTCAGGTGATGTGCCTTTGCTTGTTACGAATTTGTTACAATCATGTGTTTTAGCAGCGGCCAATTTCAGATGTTATCTCCCACCACCACCAACCCTCTTTTCAAGTACCCAATGAAGGGAACAAAATGTACAGGCGTTTTTCGTCTTCCAGTCCTATCCCTCCTGAACCAACAAAAAATCCTTGGGAGGGGAAGAGGAGCCCTGAAAAGAGGAAATAGACACCGCCAAGTAACTTTTAGAAAAGGGAAGAGGGAGTATGGCATGAACCGTTTGAAAAATGGAAATTATATAGCTTGCTTGTTTGATGAAAGGAATCTGATCGGGGTGGAGAAAGAGAGCTGGGAACTCCACTTTGGGCCCGGCCCTTAAATAACAAAGCTATAGCTCTCAGTGCTGCTATCTTTTCTTTTTGTATTGTTGTCAAAGTCGTTTGAGAGAGACACAATAACTTGCTATTAGATGATGCTTTGCTTCTTCAGCCTGTATGTTACTAACTAGCTTATTCTGTTTGCTTTCCATCTGAAGGTTCTCTTGGAGCTTCTTTATTGCCCATTTGGAATGGGAGGCCAACTATTAAATGTTTATGATCCTGACCTTTCATTGACATCTTTGGAACGAGTGATGAAATATGAAGCTGATGATTCAGGGGCTGTTGATCTTGAGAGGAGAAATGAACAGATGAGACGAGATATCATCGTTAGAGGTGTACTTTCTGTGACAGTGATATGTGCTGAAGGCTTGCCAGCTCTAGATTTTATGGGGAAATCTGATCCTTATGTTGTAGTCATGATGAAGAAGTCGGGCACAAAGATGAAAACCAGGGTATGGTTCCAGAGTTTACTGTGTTATTGTCCTGCAACACATTTTGCTGGAGTAACTGTTAGTTTTCGTATTATGATCTCAAAGTGAAGGATTTAAACTTCCGTACTTGTCAATGTTATTGGGCATTGTCCTCCGTATTTACCCTAATTGCATCTACCCAAAAAAGGTAAAAAGAAAGGCCAAAACAGGAATAACTGTAGATATGATTCGCAAATTAAATAGACAAGGACGGGATCGGGATCTCATTAGAGTTACTGGGTGCCTTGTACTGCACAATTTATCTACATTAGTTATCTTCAATGCTGATATTAGCCTTCTCACTCTTGGTTCTTCTTCTATATATCAGGTTCTAAATGAAACCTTGAATCCATCTTGGAATCAGACATTTGATTTTGTGGTGGAGGATGCATTGCATGAATTGCTGATTTTGGAAGTGTATGATCACGACACTATTGGAAAGGTAGCCTTCTTATATTATACCGCTATGTTTTTTCTTGGTACTTATAGAACTACTTTGACTAGGAATTCGCATAGTCCTACTTTGTGGTGGAGAATGCCGCTATTACATGGGCAACAAATAGCCTTGGCCCACTCTCATCCCATACATATCTCATTCACGCCCTCGCAAATGGATAATGTACCCTTTGCGTGGATGTGTGATTCAAGGGACAGGCGAGGGATATTGTATCCATCTCACCCTACTCCTCGTAGGGATATTGCAATTAAGAACCTTTGGTTGATGCACCTCTGTCTAGTTGTGTTGGCTATGTTGATCCGGTTATTTCTATTCATTGATTCTCTTGTATTTCTGATGGGATCTGCTGGATTAGTGTCGGTGTGGTCGCACCCTTTACATGCACAGGCTATGTTGAGTTGAGTTTAATGGATTCTCTTGTATTTCTTGTGTGTCTCAGAGTTACATAGGGAGGTGCATCATGACGCTCACAAGGCTGCTAATGGAAGAGGAATTCTACGACGTTTTCCCTCTAGAAGGTACAAAGTCAGGGAAGATATCTTTGCATCTAAAATGGACACCACAACCTATAATTCGGGATTCCTAGAAGGTGAATGGCTCTAGATACCTCGAAGATCCAGTAGATTGCATTATAAGGTTCTCACTTGCTTCCTCCTTTTTCTTTATAGTAGAGTTTACAATACGTCTAATACCAATGTTTGATGGTTCGATAAGCTTGGTCGGATCACAAAAATGTGGCTACGCCAGATTCCGTTTTGCCATTGACATGAATCTGACTGGCTTTTGCACTAAGATGATTTCAAAGTTCACGGGGAAGTTCTTGTATTCATGCAAATATATATATATAGCTGCAATGCACAGATTTCAGAAGGAGAGAAACATGAGAATCTGGAGGATATATAGTTTGTGTTGTTTATGTAGTTCTTGGAGCTCATGTTACCTTGATAGATAAGAGGTCATTCCCTCATCACATCTCTCTCATCACATATGATCCATGCATGCATACTTTTTTTCATGTTGTTTTCGCGTGTACAAACAAATAAAGAGTAGGTTTCACTATACATCTGCACTAAATTAAGCCAAAAATTAATAGATTCGTATTCAAAGAGATGTGAGTCCATGGGAGAAAAAGTTTGAGCTTGACCAGTTGGTCTCCTTGTTTTTCCCCTGGACTGTTTGTTGGCATGGGAGCTTATCAGTGACATGTCATGGGAATGGCGGCAATGGTGACAACAAACCCCTTTTCTCTTCCTTCATCCTCTCTTGGCCACCACTCACAGCAAACAGCCATGGCCGATGAACCAAGGCAGGAAACCCAGCGAGTATCTCAAATCCTAGAAGCTCTGAGCAAAACATTGCACGATCTTCAGAGAAATATCCTCTACCTGCAAGTCGATGTCAATTCGCCCACCATTAAAGCCTTCCTTGAGCTCGAACCCAGGTCAAACACCATTCTAGCGCAAGTCCCAGATCTCTCCCAGCTCTCTCAGCTCCTTGCCCGCCTCAAAACCCTCGTCAACAATCTCAAATCCTTACAAAATTACAGCTTTTGGTCCTTTGTCCGTCGTCGGATTATCAGCTTCGAGATCACGGCCCTCGCCGCATCGATCGCCGGAGAAATAAAAGCTCGGTTCGATAGGGAAAGTATGCAGAAGCTTGTCCATGTTTTGCAGGAATCCGTGAGTGATGATGATAAGAAGCTGAGGGTTTTGGTTCAGTTTCAGAGGCGGATATCTAAAGGGTTTGATAGGGGATTGCAAGATCTGGTACTGAAACTGAGGGTCTTCCCTGTACTTGAGTCGATTCTCCGTGATGCTTCGTGCTCAACGGCTGTTCGAGAGAAGTCCGCAATGGCGATTGCTGCATTGGCGAGATTCAATAAGGATGTTTTTGTGGGTCTTGTTCTGATGGGGGGTTTCACCACTAGAGCATTAGCTTCGATGGGCACGAGTTGTTCTCTTCAGGTCCTCACTTGCCTAATCAAATTGATTAGGGGTCACTTGGTTGATCAGATACAGCTCAATGGAGATACACCCAAGATCATTGGCCTGTCGAGCTCTGAAGATATCTCGGTTCGAGCAACAGCAATGAACTGCATACTGGAGATGGCGTATTTTGGGAGGCACGAAGTGATTGAGACAATGATTGAATGTGGGTTGATGGAGAAGCTTGTGTGCTTGCAGAGACCAGAAGAATTAGACTGCGGGGGAGCGGAATCAGAGGAGGATAAGGCCCTGGGGTTTGCAGGCTGCGTGGCTAGATTCGCATTGCAGGTGGAGATGGGGGAAGGAATGGGAACTGATGAGAAGAAGCGAATTAAGATGGTGATGCTGAGGCGAGCAAGAGAGGCCTCTGTTTCAGAGGCAGAGGCTGCCACTATTGTTGCTGACTTGCTGTGGGGATCATTCTCCTGACCTGATTGTATCGTCAAGCTTCGTCTCCATTTTGGGAAAATTTTTTGGGTATGGTTAGGATATCAGGTAACTGTACCACGTGGTGCCCACGGTCAATCAAAAATCGATATTTGACAGGGTAAATCTGTTGCTGCAGTGTTGATTTTTTTTTTTCCCCTCCACATAATTTCTCCACTATCTGCTAAATGTCGATTTTTAATTGACTATAGGGCACCACATGGTACCCTAATTGTACCGAAAAATTTCTCCATCTTGGGGCCCTCTCACGGTTGTGAAGTTTCTAGTATTGATCTTTGATTGTCAACACTAGGCAATTGAGCCGCGGAGGCCTGGCAATGGCATATGATTTTAATTTTTCAAAATATAAATTATGATTTTGATCGAATTGTTCGATCGAACAAAATTAACCTGAAATGTGGTGATATGAGTTAATAAAATGGTGAAAATAGAAATTTTTATTAATCTAATTAAGCAGTGGGAGAAGGAGATTGATTTCACACACACACACAAAAAAAAAAAACAGGTGATTACCGATGGTTAATATCCGTCGGTAATCTATCGCCAACGGGTGATCCATCGAAAATCCACAGACGACAACCGTCGGCAATAATCGATTAGTAATTTCCGATGGATTTATTATTTCGTAGGTACTTACTGACGGACTATTGTTGCCGTTAGAAAATCCATCGACAAATGACGACCGATTATTGTCGATAAATTTTTCCTTCTGTCGGCTAACCTATTGACATACAGAAAAGGATTGTCGACAGAATAAATAATCCATTATTAATATATCGACGAATTTTCCCATCAGTCGGCAAGTCTGCTTATAGTTGTAGTGTGATGATTGACGACTTTCATTCCGCACTTGTGATGCTTGGACGGTACCCGGGACTCTTCTGTGTGGGCTTGGAGGTGTTCGGGCTGTTTTGAGGTATTTTGGGAGAAGCATGGGTGTGTTTCTTGGAAGCAGGGTGTGCTCCTCTTGTTTGGCTTGTAAACAACTTGTCCTGTGGAAAGCACGACTAAAGGTGGTGGGCCATGCCAGCCAGGCACGACCGTGTTTCGTGCAGGCCGTGAGGCGTGGAAAGCAGAAGCACGAGCTGTCTATTTATGTAAACGCTCTTTTGTTAGTAGATCTTTTGGTTTCCGTCGTCTATTTACGTTATTCCCTGTTTTCCCTTACCCTATCGGTTTGTCGATATTTGGGCTTGTTTCTTTTGTTGCTTCCACCGTGTGGGTGGCGTCACATCCGTGTGGCGCTCTCGTCGTGTTTGGTCACAACAAGTGGTATCAAAGCGGTTCAGAGGGGTTTTAGGGTTTGGATTTAGGGTTCAGGCGAATCTAGGGTTTCAAGGTCTTATTTTTTATTACCCTATTTGGTTATGGGATTTCATTGGTTGTTTTGGGTTTTGTCCCTTTAGCTTTGGGATTTCTGGTCTTCTGTGGGTGTTTCAGTTTCTGTTCTATTCTACTGTTGTTGATCCTGATGGCGTCCAAGTATGTGATTGACCGTTTCATCGGGAGTGAAGGCTTTGCGCTTTGGAGGATTCAGATAAACTCTATTTTGATGAAGGAAGGTTGTGTCGGAGCGATTGCTCCTGCTACTGGAGTTGATAAAACCGTTGCAGCGTTTGTTGCCATAGACCAGCAGGCGTTAGCCTCGATAAGTCTTGCTCTGTCCAATGACATACTGAAGCGTGTGCAGGATGAGGAGACAACAGAGTTATTGTGGAAGAAACTTGAGGAGACTTATATGGATAAGTCTATCTACAGCAAGATGTATCTATTGATGCAGTTGTTCAAGGTAGAGATGAAGCAGGGTGAGACCGTACAGACTTATGTTGACCGATTCAACCATGCTGTGAGGAATTGTTGGTCGCTAGGAGGGGCTCTATAAGTTCAGAGAGGGGGGGGGGGGGTGAATAAACTTATAGGTTTTTAAACTTTTTACAAA